>VWZV01006690.1:0-175589 GCA_013397155.1 Irena cyanogastra
CGGCCCGCGCCCCCCGCCGTGCCCGCGCAGCCGCGGAGCGCCCCCTGCCGGCCGGCGTGGCCTGTGGCAGCGCGGTCGCCGTTGCGGCCCGGCCTGGGGTCTGCGCGCTGCCGCCTCCTTTGCTCCCCGCTGCGGGCCCCGGGCTGCACCCTCCAGCACTTCAGACTGCCAAGTGTGCCCTGCTCACACCGGCCCGCGACTTTGACACCAGCTTCTCAAATACTGGCAAAATATCAAAAGAAGCACTTAGGCTGGAAAAGCCTTTTAACATCATCAAGTCCAGCCTAAGACCGAACACCACCATGTCAACTAGACTGTGGTAGTGAGTGCCACATCCAGTCTTTCCTTAAACGCCTCCAAGGGATGGTGACTCCACCACCTCCCTGGGCAGCCCATTCCAATGCCTAATCATTTTCTGTGAAAAAATTCTTCCTAATGTCCCACCTAAACCTCCCCTGCTGCAGCTTGTGACTATGTCGTCTTGTTGCCTGGGAGAAGAGGTCAGATCCCCACGTGGCTACAGCCTCCTTTTGTGGAGTTGTAGAGAGTGATCAGGTCACTCTGAGCCTCCTTTTCTACAGGCCAAACAACCCCAGCTCCCTCAGCCACTCCTAATAGAACATGCATTCCAAATATATGTATCTATATATATCTATCTATGTATATATCTATGTATCTATTTTTACATATATCCATCTGTGTGTTCCTGGGGCAATGCATTTTAAGGCAGAATGGGCTGGGATCATGGCTGAGCATCCACAAATGGCCTCATGGGGCCAAGCTGCCTGTGCTGGCCTGAAAGCTGCAAGCAGTGTCTGGGCCTGCAGTGGGGGATCTGGGCAGGGATCTGGGCAGGGATCTGGTGGTTGGGCTCTGGCAGGGACGTGGCAGTGTGGGGAGGTGAAGGACGAGACGCGAGAGTGAGAGAAGGCAGGCAAAGCATGCCAGGTGGTGTGAGCCAAGTGAACAAGGTGGAGGACCGAGAGATGCTGTCCCTCAGGCCACCCTGGCATTTCCACAGCGCCTGCTGGGTCCCAGAGAGGTGCCAGATCCCATCTCCCCGACCTGTGATTCCCCCATGCCCCTCACCCTGTTCAGCTCTCTGTGGGCTGTCCTTCTGGGGCCTATGTGGCCAGGGGGCTTCCTCCTGCAGGCAGTGGCTGCTCCTCCTCCCCGGTTCCTGGCACACGGTCCCTGGCAGCCGCTGCGTCAGCCTCACCACTGGAAGGCTTGGGGGATGTCGGGGCATCTCGGCTGTGGCGGGGCGCTGGCTGCGGAGGGAGCGGCGGTGGGACGGAGGGCGCTCGGCTGGGCGCTGTCCGTCGGGGCAGGGCTTTGGGGCTGGCTGCGGGGGCAGGAGCTGTGCTCCGCGGCTGCGTCACGGGCGGTGCTGGCATTGCGGGTCGGGCCGGAGCCGGGCGTTTGCCTGTAAAGAAAGCTGAGGTGGGCTGGGGTCCTCTCCGCTGGGGTCTCTCCAAAGGGCTGCAGTGCTAGCCATGGGCCAGGCAGGGGGCTGCAGACAGGTGGTTGGACAAATTGCCCCGTGCCCAGCTCCTGTCCTGAAGACACAAGCACACACTAGATTTTCTGGGGGCTTTTCCCTCTTCCCTTCGCCAAGGGCCATGAGCTTTGACACCTCTTTACTGGAGGTGTTCAACCCAACACTGGAGGATATACTTCGTCCATCCCACGGTCCCATCTTGGCTGGATCCTGGCCATGCTGCCCTGGCCAGAGACCTTTCCCCTCATTTGGTGACAAGGACATCCCCAGTGCCCACGTGTGTGGGGAACAGCAGGATGATGACTTAACCACAGGAGGTGGCACTGAGGGGTGTAATTTCCCAAACATCTGGGGCACCCTAACCTTTGTGGGTGGTGTTGTCAGTCCTCACTGGAGCAGGTGGCCCTGCAGCTTCAGGAGATGGGCTGGGCAGTGCTGGAGATGCCGGCTGGGACCTGGCCTCAGGGTGCCTGAGAGAGAGAGAACGAGGCAAGTCAGGCTTTGGGTGGTCCTGGCTGCGAGGCACCTTGCAGGCACCTGTGAGGGTATGGCCCTGGCGTGGGGTGGGATGGAGGGAGGACATGGAGAGAGCTGGGAAAGCCAGAGCCTCTAGCTCCCATCAGACTTACGCCTCTCCCTCCAAAAGGGTGGGGGTGCTGGCTGGAGGGGTTGCAGGAGCTGGCTCTTCCACTGGGGCAGCCTTGCCAAGTCTGGTTGTGGGTGGCATGAACATGCCCGAGACATTGAAATCTATCTCTGGGTGAAGAGAAAGGAGGAGATCCTGTGAGGAAGCACTTGCCACCCAGAGAATGACCCCACAGCAGGGAGCCAGAGCAGCCTCCTGCTTCTCTCCTGCTGGAGATGGATAAATGTTCCATTCCTTTCCTCTCCCTGTCACTCTCTGCTGCGGCCCACCAAGTGATGCCCTGGCCCTACCTCCGGGGAAGAGAGTGTCCACGTTCTGGATGAGGGCTTCCACCACAGCCTGGATGGAGGAGACCGAGGCCAAGTCCAGTTGCATGGGGTCTCTGAGAGACAGGGGTGGGGGAGGCATCAGAAAAAGGGTTTGGGGCTATTAACCCCAAATGGGTTTTTGTGTTCATTCCACAGGGGTCAGGGTCTGAAGGGAAGGCAGTCCAGCCAAGGGCCATGGCAGCATGGGTGATGGGCTTTTTCCCTGTCCTGGGAACCCTGATTTGGTGTTGAAGGCCAGTGGTGTTGAAAGCCACCCATGTCACAAATGCTTTGTGTCTCAGCCCCCTCCTTTACTACTTTGCAGAGTGGCTAAGAGGACATGTGCATGGTGAGGGGACATGCAGCCTGGGGAGCATGGGAACAAGGGACAGGACTTGAGGATGGAAGAGGTGTAAGGTGCTGGATCAGCCTTTGCCATAGCATCTGCTTCAGGGCATCCCACCTGGGGCTAGGGAGCTGCCTCCCACCCCTTCAAACCAGACCTTACCCTGTGCTCTGCTGCGACCACAGCAGGTTTGGGCCCAGCACAATGGCAATGTTGCTAGGGGTCATTTTATTCACCTCCTGCTGTTCAGCCAGCTTGGCTAAAAACTTGATCAGATACCTGTGGAGGAGCAAGGGTTTAGTAGGTAGGGATCTGAGGAAAGAATGGCTACCCCTGGTGATTGCTTGGGGCTGAAGAAGCCCTGTTCTGACAAAACACCTGAGATTGTTGTAGCTGTCCTGGGGCAGGCGGCTGCAGGTGTCTCGCAGGCTCTGTACACGGCTGTCAGTGTCCTTTAGGCTGTAAGAGAGAAGGAGGTGCAGAGAGCTCGGCCTGTTCCCTGTGGCAGAGAGGGACACAGTGGACAAGAAGGAAGGCCAGTGTTGGCTGCCCTGTGCAGGCCATAGCCCTGGAGATGGAGATGTCCTGCTTTACTGGGCAGTGAAGGCAGGCATCCACGGAGGCTCTGTGTTCGTATCTCCCCAAATGAGATAGAGCACCCCTGCTCCAAGTGCCAGGAGGGATGGAGGGGGTTGACTGGGGGCCTTTTGAGACCTGCCAGGGATTTCCACCCCAGTGCCTGGACCCACCTGGCCACTTTGACCCATTCATCATAGAGTTCGAAGGTCATCAAAGGCTGGGGCAGCTCCCGCAGGTAGGATTTCAGTGCCCCTGGGAGGAGAGGGGGAGCAGTGGAGCTGATGGCAGCTGAGGGACGGCAGGGACTGCTCAATCCTGTCTCCCCATCCTGCCTTGCTGGCACTTACCAGCCACAGCGTGGGGATCTGAGTAAAACTCCTCCAGGGCATTGGAGCCACTCGCCAAGCTGCTCTTCAGCTTCCTCAGCACTGAGGCACCTGCTGCCAGCCGAAAGAGTCCCTGGAGATGGGATCAAGAGGGAAGGGATGCATTTTGAGTTTGGGAGGAGTGCATCTGGGGGGAGAAAGGTGATGAGGGGGTCTGGAGTACTCCCTGATGTACCTCCTCCTTCATGCCAGAAGTCAACAGCATCATGACACAAGCTTCGATGGGAAGTGCAATCTCCCGGCCCAAGCTCTTGAGGTGTGTCTCTAGGGACACACCGTAGTACCCTGCCACTGGGGTGTCTGTCGTGAAGGAAGGCTCTGGAAGGGGAAGGAAAATGTCAAGAGGGATGGTGGACACTGGGACCATCCAGGATCTGGCCATGGCAACATCCTGCTCCAAGCCGAACTTGGCTGGTTACAGGCAGAGGCAGAGGCAGGACAGGCAGCACCCCCAGCCGATGCCAAGCTGCGGTCCCCAACATACCAGCCCAACATGGTAGGCAGCAGCAGGTGTAGGGAGGGAAAATGAGCCTTTCCCAGCTTTGCTGGCCACACTTGTATCCCCTGGGCTCAGCTGCAGCCCTTGCCAGGCTGCATGGAGAGCCAGAGCATACCTGTCTGTCTGTGGCTTTCCCTCAGCTCTGCTAGAGCTGAGTCCAGAGATTCCAGTGACTGCCGGTGGTACTGGGCTTGGATTTCCAGTAGCTGCCAGACAGGGGACAGGCAAACAGCTTTCAGTTGGCACCAGCCCCTCTCAGAGAGGTGCCCATTCCCAGGACATTGCACCCACATGAAGACAGGGCAAACAGGGAGCTGCAAGGGCAAAGGGGAGCCCACCTGGGGTCCTTGGGACTATGTCTGTAGTGAGGGGTAGAGGTCAAATTGGAGAGGGGTGTCATCAGGACAAGCTGCTTGTTTGCGCTTGGTGCTAGTGGTGGCATTAACCTGCAGTGGCTGGAACAAGGCCAGCTACAGGCATCTGCCAATGCCTTGATCTGTCCTCTGCCCTGCTTGGGGGCACTTGGTGTGGATGGGGGCAAGGCTGGGCTCAGACATGTTGCAGTCGACCTTCACACACTGGGGAGAAGTGAGACAGAGGACTTACTTTGATGAAGTAGCTGGCATAGGTGTCCTCCTTGGTGGAGAAGTGGTAGAGGTCAGCCATGTACTCGTCCTGGGAAGAGAGACACAAAGAAGAGCAATCTTCCATCCCCTCCCTGGCACCCAAGGAAGAGGAGACACCTTCATGAAGCCCTTTCATCTGGTCTGTGAGTGGTCTGGCCAGGGTCTATGGGTGTAGTGGGGCTTTCTCCTTGCTTGCATTAACTGTGTTTGGGTAGTGGCAGCAACCTGCCCCGTGATCAAAGTCCTGGCACAAGTGGCTCAGGAACAAGAGGTCTCTGCACCTTCAGCTCCAGTGAGCCCATGAGGTCTGCCAGATGAGGTGCTGGGCTTTTCAGAGACACAGGGCAGAAGTGGAGAAAGCTGATGTGAAACTTTCCTGCCATCCATGACAGATCCCAGCTCAGCTGTTTTCCAGCCTGAGGGGACCCCGTAGGCTCCCTGATTTAGCCCCTGGAACCTCCTCTCTGCAGCAGCTTGTGCTTTGAATTCCTTTATTCTTTTTCTTCCCTGAGCTGGGGCCATCTCCCTATTTCTTCTGCTTGAGGGCCCCATTTCCTTTCAGAGGGCAGGACATGCTGGCTGGCTGCAGTCCATCTCAGTGTGGGATCACCTTGGACAAGACTGGTGGGGGGAGCAGGTCTGCAGCCCTGGAGTTGATCTGTAGGGGAGAGCAAGTGGCCATCTCACCTTGCACTGCTCCACCTTCCTCTTCACCTCCTCTTCTTCTTCCTTCAAGATCTCTAGTTTGTTGGCAGCAGAAGATGCCCCTGGGCCAGCACCAGCTCCAGTGTTGTTACTGGAGCTCTTGGCAGCTTGGTTCAGCCTTTGGGGTGGGAAAGAAGAGGCATGTTTATGGTCTCAGTGCCAGGAATGTTGTGTAGAACAAATGTGCAGACTTCCAGAGAAATCTGGCATGGCAAGGGCTACCCCTGGCAAGAGCTGGAACGAGGTGATGTCAGTGTAACAAGCAGCACTAGGGCATGTTGCTGCCTTGAGCAGCAGAGCTGCCCTTCTCTCTGCTGCTGTGGAATCAGCATCTGAGCCCAGAGCAGGATGCACCTACAGAGAGGAGCTAGCTGGATGCTCCTGAAGAGCTATTGGAAATTGACTCTACAGGGCAATTATCCTCCTCTCTCCCCCAACCTGTCTGGGGGCTGTGCTCTGCATGTCCTGGGCCCCCAGGGCTGCAGTGTGCCCCATACCGGCTCTTGATTGTGTTCCAGTCAGAAATCAACTTCTGGAGGGTCTTCTTGTGCTTCAGGATGGTGGGGAGCTCCTCCTAGGGGAGAGAGGGCCAGAGTGAACGGGGGCACAGGAAGGAGTGGTGAGATTGGAGAGTGGAGCCCTTAGGGCAGCCAGGACTACCTCACTGAGCTTGTTGAGTGGCTGCAGGACATAGTGTTCCAGGGCAATCTCAAACTCAGCCACGATTTTGGCCAGTGAGCTCTGTATGCAGCAACCCATCTCCAGGGCTCTCCTGTGTGGGACAGAGATGAAATGACTGCAGACTGGAGCCGTGCCCCTCTCTGACCCAACATCCCCACTGTACCCGTGTGGGACCTGAGCCAGCCCCTGCCCTACCCTGCAATTGGGGGCTGGAGGTGCTGGCTGTCCCTTCTCCCAGTGCAACACCAGTGTTTGCTCTGGGGACATGGTTTGAGCCATGGCAGCCCCTGAGCCAAAACAGTGTCACTACCAGGATCTGGCATCTTTTGGGGTCACCCTGGCACTTTCTCCCACCAGTACTTACCCAAGGCTGGACTCTGTGTCCAGTTCCTTGAAGCTCTCAGCCATCGCCATGGACAGAGCCATCAAGGGCAGCTTCTTCTGCACAGAGCCAAGGATTTGGGAGAGAAGTGGTGACACCGCTGTGCCTGGCTAGACTGTGGTGCTCCTCACCACAGGGCACTATGGGTGCCAGAGTTCATGGGGCTTTGGGAAGGAACACAGACAGCAAGGGCTTTGGAGGGTTATTCAATGCAAAGACATTGTCTCTCAGGAGTGTCCCAAATCAGTGATGGTTGATGGGGTTGCCCTGTTCTGCTCATCCCAGGCACATGCTGGAGGCCACTGCTGACAATGAGACCTGGGCTTGGCATAGCTTTGGGCCACCCTTCAGCAAAGCTGGCAAAGCAGAGGCCCTGGCATCCCTATTGCTGGCAAGGGACAGAGCAGGGGTGAGCAGGGCTGCAGTGGGAAGATGTTTCTCACCACTCGCTTGTCCATCTCGGAGCCACACTGTCCCTGCAGGCAGGCTTGGAGCCTCTTGGACACACTGTGAGCTGCTCGCTTGGCCGGCTCAATCCTCTGCTCAATCTGGGGGCAGAAAAATGGCACTGGAGAAGCCATTGTGTTAACCATGGGCACCTCGAGGCCATTTCCCCACTGCCCTGCTCTGGGTGAGGATGGCCTGCTGTGTTTGTTTTGCACGGGCTGGTTTGTGGTAGCAGGGGGGGTCATGGAGATGGCTTCTGTGAGAAGCTGCCAGAAACTTCCACCATGTCTGGCAGAGCCAATCCCTGATGGTTCTGAAGATGAACAAGCTGCTGGCCAAGCCTGGGCCAATTAGAGGTAGTGGTAATGCCTCTGTGGAAACATATTTAAGAAGAAAATCAAAATAAAGTGGGGACAAAGTTTTTTCCTAGCCAGAGAAGAGAAGGAGGTGAGAAAATGTGAGGGAAACATGGAGGCACCAAGGTCAGTGGAGAAGGAGGGAGAGNGTGGTGCAGCAGAGCAGCAGAAGGACTCCTCTCCCTGAGCAGCAGCAGAAGATCTCAGATGATGAACTGACAAAAAGCCCTACGCCCTGTCCCCTGCACTGTCGATGAGAAGGAGGGAAGGGTTAGGGGAAGAAAAGGTGTTTTTAAGGGCTTATTTTACTTCTTCTTATTCTTCTCTGATTTTGTTAGCAATAAATTCACTTTGTACCTCTAAGTCGAGCCTGTTTTGCCCTTGGAGTGTTTTCTCCTGATCTTTAACTCATGAAACCTTCATTAAATTTTTCTCTCCTCTGCCCAGCTGTGGCAGGGGAGGATGAGTGAGAAACTTTTGTGGGTGCATGGCATTTTGCCAGTGTCAAACCACAACACCTGCCCAGCATCCTGTCACAGCCTGGAGCATCTAGTCCAATGAAAAGGGAGCACAACTCGTGGTCAGGATTCATCCCTCTGTGAGCAGCTGGGAAAGCCCTTCCTGGCAGCAGGAGCCTGCTGGTCCCTTAACCATGGTCCCAAAATCACCCTCTGGCACGCGGGTAGATCCCAGCCCCACGACTTGGACGTGCTGGCAGGGCAAATGGCAGGCAGGAGCGAGGCAGGTTCCCACGCCCAGGCACAAGCAGACACACGCCTGCCAGCCCAGCCCACACCTCACCTGCAGCAAATCTTCTGACAGGAGCTCAGTTGCTTCTTGGGCTCTGCAGAGGAAGGAGAAGGAACCATAAGCGAATGGGGATGACCTCCACCCAGCTTCTTTGGGAAGGCAAGTCCTTGTGCATCCTACCCGCCTCTCTTTGGGCTCCTGGGAGCAGGAGACACAGGCTGTAGCCTGGACCATCAGATACAAGGCTATGGGTAGAACGAGCCCGGGAGGACAAGAACAGCAGGAGCAGGGCAAGGGAGCCAACTTTGCTGGCTGGTGGACACCCCATCAGACAGGGTTTCCAATTCAGTGCACCTCAGTCAAGAAGTCTTGATGTGACCTGTGTTTTTGGAGTCAGAGTGCTTAGCAGGGCCACATCAGGACCAGGATTTTTACTGCCCCTGACTGCCCTATCTCTCCCCTGAAGGTGAAACCAGGGCAGTGATGCTGCAGTCTGGCACACATCTTTGCAGGCCAGGGTAGTCAGTAGCTGTGGGGTCACTGGTGAGGGAGCAATGGTATTCTTGTGGTCAAACTGGGGTCTAAGACCAGCACCAGCCCTTCCAGAAATGCCTACACAAACCCAGCTTTTGGTGGTTCTGCTCAAAACCAAATTCAAGACCCACCAGCCACCATGACCCTAAAACCTCCCTGATGCCTCTCATAGAGGAGGCCTCGTTTCACAGCCTGCTATCATTGCTATGTCCCAGGAACTCCATTTGATTTCCATCTGCTGCTGCTTTTTCCCCAGTTCACATTGCTCTCTTTTCACAGCCTGCCAAAGCCAATGTGGGACGAGGATGTGGAGCTGCAGGAAACATGGGTGGTTTGGTTGAAGGCAAACAAGATCACGTGAGGTCAAGGTCTGCAGAGGAGAGGCTCTGCAGAAGGTGAAGAGCTTGCTCTTGGACTTCAAAAGGTGCTTGAGGCTTGCTTGCCTGACATTAAGCAAAAAGGAGGTGCATCTATCATGGAGATGAGGGAAGGGAGGGAAGATGGGAAGTGAGGGATCTGGAGGGAAGAGTGATAAGAAGAGGCATCATGCTCCCTTCCAGGGAATACAAGGAGAGCAAGAGGCCACCAGCATATAGGAGTGGCTTCCTTGTGGTTGATTTGCTGGGCTAGCTGAGGGACCTCAGTGGTTCAGGGGACGCACTTGGTCTCACTTAGCCACCCAGTGCTGGGAACCTGCAGAGGTGGAAGTAGGAAAGGGAGTGAGGGGGCTGGGCAGGGAGCGCCCAGCCCTGTAATTTCAGTTCTGGGTTTTGCAAGGGGAGAGCTTTGGAAAGCCAAAGAGAAAAAGAAGGAAATGGCAGAGGTAGAACAGGGACAAAGGGTTTTGTGTGAAGCTGTAAGTTCTCCATGGGTCCATCCGAGGACCCGTGGTTCTCTCCCCAAAGGGCATTCTGGGCTGCTCACACTGCTGGGCTGGCTAGAGCTGTGCAGGGCATGTGGCTCCTGTGGGGCACCCCAGACTCAGCAGGGAGGGCAGGTCCCAGCCTGATCACCCCCCTGGTCACTGCACAGCCAGGGGCATGTGGCTGGAAAGTCCCTCCCCGTTGCCCCACTGCCCCACATCC
Source organism: Irena cyanogastra (assembly GCA_013397155.1). Classification (NCBI taxonomy): domain Eukaryota; kingdom Metazoa; phylum Chordata; class Aves; order Passeriformes; family Irenidae; genus Irena; species Irena cyanogastra. Next base: position 9,832 of record VWZV01006690.1, read on the forward strand.
TGACAAAGCCAAGCTTGGGAAAATCCTGTTTCCTGGTGAATGCAGGAATGTGGGCCCTGGGGGAGGTAGCTGGGCTTGAGGATCATTTACTACTGAGCAGCACCAATGCAGCCTTCCCAAAGCCCCTCAGCTTACGCTGAAGATGCTCTAAACTCTAAAGATTTCCCCCCTCTTTCCCCTTTTCCCATGCCACCAGCACTGGGGTCATCCAGCCCCAGTGCAAGCCCTCCAGGACCCGCGTCCCGCTCCCTCTGGTACAGCTAGTGGAGAAATCCTTACCTGGTGCTGCTGTTGGGATGGGACAGCTGCTGGCGCATTCGATTAAATTGTCTTTTCATCATCTTGAGACTCAGGAGGAGACCCAAAAGCTGCTCTGCCTGGCTGTACCTGCTCAGCTCCCCTCGGTAACGCTTGGCATCGGAAGCCTGCAGCCCCTCTTCTCTCCGGAGCCACTCTGCTTTTCCTGGAGGACTTCTCCCTCCTTACTCCTCTTCCTCCTTCCCTCGTTCCCTCTTTTTCAGTTTCCTCAGCTGGTCCCCTCCCTAGTCCCTCCCTGGGGATGCCCTGCCTGCTTTCTTTTCTCCTCCCTTGAGCTCCCTTCTCTCGCTCCCTTTCCTTTTCTGAGCTTCCTTCCTCCTCCGTCCGCCCCTCCGCCGCAGATCAGGTAAGAACTGTTCAGAGCTCCTGTTCCGTTCTGTGTTCCTGTCACCACCCCACAAGTAAAAATAACTTCAGCCCAATCTTAAAGGGGAAATTTTATTACAGCATGCACATAACAAGGCAGGACAAGCACATGCCGCTGCTGAGACCGAGTGAAGGGCCCACGCTCTTTCTTTTTTCTGTCTCAGCTGGGGTGGTTCCCCTTCCTTCCCGTGCCCACCACCAGCTGTGCCGAGGGGCAGCCCGTGCCGGTGCCAGCTGGCTGTGCAGTTCATACAGGGCACCTGATGTACACCCTGCCCTACCTGATCACCCAACTCTGCCGACTCTCCTCAGGCACCTCTCCATGCTCACGGGTGCTGCTCCACCCTCTTCCCCTGCCACATACCCCCCCCTTGTTGTGACAAAAGCAGCAAAGCGCAAGCACAGAGCCACCCCTGCACCCCTCACGCTGCTTTCCCTCCCTGCCGTCGCTGAGGCTCTCCGGCACCACCACAAAGCTGCGGCCAACGGCGGTTGCCTTGTGCATTCGGGAGGTGCCTCCCCCCGCGACAAGAGTTCCTCCGAGCAGGGCCAGCAGCACCCGCAGTTGCACGGGGACCGCAAACTCCCGGTTCTCAGGCTCGGCTGTTGCCTGCTCTCTGCAGAGCTGCACCAGAGCTCATCTCTTTTTTTTTTTTTTGGTCGAAAAACATCCACTTCACACCACCGGGACTTTTGGTCTTGACTCTGTGAGATGTATATCTCACCTTATTTCTGGCTACCTGCAGGTAAGACTTTCCACCTGCACTAAGAGAGAGCAGAGGTTGCTGTTGGCAGGGTTACATTGCTGGCAAAGGAAGCAGCAAACCAAGCCAAAACGAGAAGCGGTCAGCTCGTGGGCAGAAGAGGCAAGCAGCGAAGGAAAAAGAGGCGGAAGGGCCACTCCATCTGTGCCCTAAAGCCGGAGAAGCAAAAATTTGAGGGCTGCTAGGCTGTGCTTCCTGGCAAGGGTCAAGTCTCCAGTTACTGTATAGCAAAGCGATGCTGGCAGCCGTTTTCAAGTGGTTATGGGGTGACAGAGCACCACTCCCTCCCTGCCCAAAACACCAGGCTGTTCCAAAGCTCTGGCGGAGCACATCTGATGCCCCACCATCAAGCCCTGGGGGTGCTCCTAACAGGCAGTTGCTTCAAGCACCTGCTGCAAAGATGCAGCAAAGCCCCCCCCACCCTGATCCTCACTGGCTGCATCAAGTGGTGGCTAGGCTGTTCCTTATATGCAGTATCAGAGCTGCTCCCAGCTCTGGGCTGCTGCTTGCCAGAGAAGATCCCCCTTTGTACCCCTGAAATAAAACTGCTTGATGGAGCTGCTTCCAGGTGCTGCTAAGCAGCAGTGATGAAGCTCCAGTCATGTGGGGCATGGAATTGAGCTCGAGCCCTGCTTCCTGTGGGCTGTCAGGCAGAGATTCCTGCCCACTGCCTCTCCAGGGGGCATGAGGGAAGTGGGCAGCACCCAGTTCAGAGCCTGGAAGTGACTACTCTCAAAAAAGGAATCGAGAACTGCTGGGGGAATTCCACCATCCCTGCTCCCTGTTCATGGGAGCAAGGATACCATTGTGGCAAGGGCCTGAGTGACTGAGGGATGCACTACAGGACTGAAGAGGCAGGATTTGAGCTGGGCAGGGTACAGAGAAGCTCCCTAGGTGTCCAGGAAAGTAAGGGGAAAAATGCATTCCTTGGGTCAAGACAGAGGAGCAGGATCAGGAAAGAACTCTTTATTTCCCATAAATACAGCAGATTCTTCGCGCCGGGCGTCTCATTTTAAATGTTTGTTTTCTTCCATTTACAGAATTTTGCACTGAAAATATATACAAGTCTATTCAAGAACCAAACAAGATCTGCAAAGAAAAAACCCATACAAAACCCTGAAGAGATGGGAAAGGGAAGTAAGACAGCAGAATCCCAGCATAAAGACCTTGCTTCCCCCTCCCCTTTACTGCCTGCTGTGCCCAGCTCTGAGACACATCACCTTCGCTGCCCCGAGCCAGGGGTGCGAGGCACCCTGCTCGTCTCCATCTCACACATGCTTCCTTCTACCTTTGGCAAGCCAACGCAGAGCACAGCTTGCCTCTGCTTTTTGTCATCAGGCCCTCTCCAAACCAGCTTAAGGATGGGAAGCAGCTCCCATGGCCATAAGTCCCGTGGGACTGGGGATTGCTTGGGATGTGCCACCCTCTGTCTCCTCTGTGCCTGCAGATCCCAGCTCTTGTGTCACAGTGATCAGGCGGCTGGGGCGAGCCCCCTCCCCACCACAGGGAGCCAGGCCCACCCTCAGCTGCAGCAAAGGTGCACAAGGCACAGCTGAACTCCCCCACGCCCCAGTGCAGAGCTTTGTGGTGATGAGCTGGGCTCCCATCTCCCCCCAGCTCCCAGCCCATCACTCACTCCTCTGAGAGAGGACACCGAAGAGCTGACAAAACCCCCTGCCTGACCGAGCTCTCCAGCCCAGATGGGGAAAGGAAGTCTCACTGCTGCTTCCTTTCCCCATCTGGCAGGAGGCTACAGGCAGACTCAACCCCCACAGTGTGCCCCTCTCTGGCCACTGTTCCCAAAGGTTGCTATGATAGATAAAGCCTGTGGGAATGGTGTAGCATTCCCTACTGCAGGGGTTCAGAGTGCCAGCTGAAGGGGCTGGGAAGGCACAGAGCAAGCCCTTCCCAGCCCCTGAGGCCCCACCTCTCACCAACAGCTCTATAAGCAGCTAGGACAGAGATATGTGATGATCACTCCCCCTGACACCACCCCCCCCAAAGCAAAGACAGCTGTCTGCTCTCTGGTGCTGGAGAGATACCTAGGCTCTGCTCAGCCTTGTACCTCATCAGCTCCAGTGTGATCCCACTAGATGGAATCACTGGGGCCCAGCTCTAAGGAGGGGGCAAGGGGGACAACAGAGAGCACCATAGAGCACGAAGTAGCTGAAGGGCTGAGAAGTGTGGAGGGGGTAGACAAAGAAAAGGATCTTCCTTTGCTAGGCCTTGCCCTGGGCTGAGGTTGTTAAAGCTCCCTGTCCTTGTTCCCCTATGCACCTAAAGCAGGAAAGCAGGGTTAGAAGAGAAGCTGGACAGACTGGGGAGGGAGTGTCATCTTCAGAAGAGCAGGGAAGGCAACTGTTCACACACATGAACCTTTCCACTCCACTTCTAGTCTTGTGAGATGAACATCTCCTGGCATCTCTGCTCTCCTACTTGAGGCATGCTCCCTCTGGCCCTTGCCCGGCCATCTGGAGAATAGAGCGTGAGCACCAGCCCCCACCCACCCTCCCATTTCCTCTGGCTGCTCCAGCCCCACAGGGTTGGCTTCCTAAGGAATCTGCAGTGTAGTGCCTGCAACATGTGGCCCTAGAGGTTTCCCCAGGATTCTGGTGGGGGAAACTGGTCCACATCCCCAATTTCATTGTAGGTTTGCTCTCCCATGGTGAAGGTCAGTTTGTACCGTAGCCTCACTTTCTCCTGGAGATGGGAGAAAAAGGATAAGCAGTCAGAAGGGGAAGAAAGGCATGAGGCACAAACCATTCACATCTCAGACGCTGCTGAGTAGAGGGAACAGCTAGTGAGGCTTTGCCAAAGCACCAAGATCAGCCTCTGTTCGTGCTCCAGGGACAATGCTGTTACCTTCTGTGGGTTAGCGAGCAGCAGGACTTGGGTGATGGCACTGGGGTGGACAATGGGATTGAATGCTGGCAGCTCCGTGCCTGAGGGAGGCTGTAGCTTCACCTTCATTATCTAGGAAGAGAGTGAGAGAAGAGAGTGACCACATTCCTGAGAGAGACTTGGCAGCCAGAAGCCCTGCTCCTGTACTTGGGAAGCTTCTGCTGTCTAGGCAAAGAGAAAAACATTGTGCTAATTTGAAGGTAACAGAATTTGCTCCCATGCGTGCAGAGCTCTCTCCACCCACCCTATTGCTCCTGCAGAAGTAGAATCATGCTTTGGCCCAGGCTAGGGACCTCATCTCCAGCAGCTGTCTTACCTTGGGGACGGCAGACTGAAAGACAATATTGCGGATGGGCTGCGGGGCCGTGCTAAGCATAGAAATCACCACCACAAGCACATCAGGCCTCTCGGGCAGGGCATCCTTAGCAAAGTGGAAGAGGACACGGAAGCCATGCTGATCATACACTGTCACAGGGAGGATGCTGCCTGTGGGAAAGGCAGGGACAGGCAGCAGTCAGGCAGGAGGGAATTGGCCTGACAGCACCTTTTCCCATTACCCGAACTCCATACAAGTGACAGAGACACCATTCCTTTAGAGTCTTCACAAAATCCAACAAGCAAGAAGTTTCTTCACATTCTTCCCTTCCAAATGTGCAGGGTTTAATCCCCCCATGCCTGCCCCCCCTCCTTCTCCCCAGCTCACTGGGTTTGATTGACTCCAGAGGCACAGTGATGTTGGCCAGCGAGATCTCCTGGGGCAGCGCAGTGGCAGGCCGTGTTGGGACTGCAGTACTTCCTGCTGATGTGGTGGCAGCTTTTGGAAGTGCAGCAGGGGCAGGCAGCTCTGAGGTCAGAGGCAGCGTGGGGTTAGGGGAAATACTCTGGAGTACCGGCGGAGCACTGGGATTGTGGGCTGTGGTGCCAGAGGTGCTCCTGTTCTGCAGATCCCTCAGGGTGAGCCGAGGGGGTGGTTGCTGCTTCTCCCTGCAGCGGGAGAAAGAGCAAGGAGTAGAACAGGGCACCAAAATGCTGTCCAGCGCCACAGAAATGGAAACAATGGGGAGAGTTGTGCAACTGCACTACTGAGGGCTTACCATCGCACTTGTTGAGATTCTGGAGGCAAAGACTGCTGCAGCAGTGTCTTGCCCAGGAGGTCCAGGTCATCCAGGCCACTGCTGCTAGGAGACGGTTTGGGGGAGGATGCACCAGCATCTGCTTTGACTGGTGGTGTTGCTATGATAGGGGTGATACTGAGCTCATTGCTGTCTGATGACTGTGAAAAGAACACACAGGAGAGCCCCAAAGCAAGGTTGCGCATCAGCACCAACCATCAGATGTGGCATGTTTCCCTACCTATATTTGCTGCTTTTACCACTCTCCCCACCCTCTGCCCTAGCTCCCAGCGCATTACCTGGAAGCTGTTCCAGCCACTGCTGTCACTGGCCTGGACAGGATGTGGTGCTGGGTCATTCAGGCCTGCCAGGAGTAAAAGCAAGCATGAAGCTTACCTACCAAATCAGTAAGAGCATTAAATATGGCCTGAGTAAGACACAGAAGCAGCCGGGCAGAACCGCCAAGCTGGTCTCCACCTCTGGCCCCCATCCTTGCATGGGGGGAGCCAGGAGGGTGACAGTGGCTGTTTTTCTGTCCAGGTAGCTTCATTTATAGTTTAGTTCTCACTGCAATCAGCAGAAAAATGACTACTACTGAGCTGACCAATATGACTGACCACGTTGTCTACTTGATGCTGTTGTACTCTAAAGCACTTGACTTAGGAAACAGACACTTCGTTGTGCAAAGCAGGACTCTAGAGCCTTCTAGGATTGGCACCTCACATGATTTCATGTGAACAGTTCTGGAAGTCCCCTGCATCTGTTGTCAGCTCATGACTTCAACAGCAAGCAGAAAACATGAGGAGCTGGGGGTGAGCCACCCTTGTGATCCCATCTGGGGATGGTCATTGCATCACCCTTGATTTACCTGCCAGGTCAGTTTACCCAGAGCAAATCAGGGGCACAACCCTACAGGCTCTCTCTGACTAGCCAGGAAAACACCATGGGACTGAAGTTCAGAATCATAGCAGGGTCTTTCCCTGCTCTCCCTCACACTAAATGAAGGAACCTCTTTGTCTTTCATTATTCACTTCTCCCAGAGCTCTCTCTTATTCACGTTCCTGCTAAAGAACTACCCAGAGTCAAAGAATAAAGAGCTTTCACTCTTGATTTCTCACCTAAAGACATGAGTTCGTCATCCAGCAAGGAGACAGAGCCAACTTGGTCAGGCACAGGGACTGCTGTGCCACCTGAAAGGGCGGGCAAGGCTGGGTAGGAAGGGCACGTTGCTGGAAGCTCCAGGCCAGACAGATCTAGAAGTGCAGAGGTGCTGCCTGCAAAAAGAAGAGAATCTGAAAACATTATCCAGTCCTTATGCAGTGTGGTGAGGCTAGCTCCCATCCTTCCTCACACCCCCCTGCTCTCCCTTCCAGTTCCCTTTCTCCATGCACCAGTCACATCCACAAGCCATTTCCTTATCTCACCAGCCACACTCTAAGCTCCCGCAGGTTTCCCCTTTCCACTTCTCTTTACTCTGCAGGAAACCAGCAACAGGGTCCCTCTGCTTGACCTTCCTGTCCCCATTCCTCAAGTCTCCTCACCTCGAAGGGGACTGGCCACCGTCTCCCCATTGATCTCTTCTCCCCGTACAAGCTGCTTGTAGAGATTGATCACCTGGGTCAGATTGTCATTGGCTTGCAGAATCTCCGCTGAAAATAAGTGTGAAAATAGTGAAGATGGTAACTTTTATACCTCAAGTCTGTCTGTTTTCTTCCAAGCAAGGCCCAAGTTGCTGCAAATAAAACCACTGCAGAGAGCGTTTTCACCCGTGTTTCTGCAGGCTGCACCAGGGTACACTGACACCCCTGGGGCAGTCTCAGCAGGAATGAGAAAGGTCAGATATGTTTACCTAGAGCTTCATCATTGTCTTCTGTGTCACTGGCGAGCCGGAAAAGCATGGGCCTCATGCGCTCACAGCGCTGATACAGCTCCTGGGGGAGCGGAGAAACAGTGATGAGGCGAGCATCCAGGATGCTCAGCTGGGTGTGCAAAACAGGCAGGAGGATGGGGGAATAAGGGTCACTCATTTCTGCTAAGCCCAAGGAGGATTCTGGGATTGCCTTTCCTCACCTTCATTAGGTCCTCGTTGCTTTCTGTTGTCTCCCCCTTGCTGTAGTTTGTCACCATCTCTGTCAGCAGCTTCACGTTGTTGTTCACCTCCTCAATGGCGTTTACCCTCTTGGAGATCTTCTCCATGCGCTTTTGGTCCTGGAGGGGAAACACATGGGGAAGGATGTCCTAACTTGGAGAGGAGGAAGGCCAGGCCAGCCAGCCACCCTGGACTAAAGCCCAGCAACACTGCCCTCAAACCAGCTCCCACTCCAGTGGAAAACTCCAGGTCATCTCTGGGCAGGAACCTGCCAGACAGGGATGGAATTGCTGTAGATCTAGTGCTGCAGCAGGTCTTGGGCAACAAAATACACCCAGAGCCATTCCTCCAAGTAGCCAGGGGATGGCAGAACTCACACAAGGACTTTTTCACAGCTGCTGTAGCCAAATTTTTGGCAGAAGCTCCTTATGTCTGCATGAGTTCACAAAGCCAGTCCTCCTTTGGTGCCAACCATCACCAGCCAGACCATGACCCCCCAGCTCCCTTCTTCCCCAGTCACACCTCCTGAACCATCTCCTTGATGAGCTTGTTGGCAGCCCGGAGATCCTCAGGATGGGAACTTTTCAGGAGGCGAGCCAGCGTCTGCAAAAGAGAAGGTACTTGTGAGCCCAAGCTGAGGGATGGCAGCCAGAGTCACTCTTGCAACACTAGAGCAAGGTTCTCCCAAACCTGTACCTGGCAGAGGCAGTGGACAACTCCAACTGTTTAGGAAGTCCAGCCACAGGAGCTTGTGGGTTGTCAGAGACTAGGGAGAGAAGTACAACTGGCCTTCCTTTTCCTATTGTAGTTCTGGTTATGCAAGCTAGGTCTTTCCCTGAAGATCCCCTGCATTCAAAACCTGCTCCGGCCTGCCCATTACCCACCGTGGAGAGTCTGGAGTACAGCAGCATTGAGACAGAAAGAAAGCCTGGCAAGAATTGCCATGGCATTGTAATGGACTCCTACTCGGACAGCTTCACACGCCTCTGCTGGTGAAGAGAGAGAGAGCTCCCACTTTCTCTCCACAGTCAGTGAAAAGTCCCACTGCCCATCTGCAAATCCTCATTTGCAGACTCTGACCCATGGAGGCAAACTATATCCCTTGCAGCAAACTGGCATCACACGTCTGCTGCAGAAGTAGACCCAGAGGAGCCCAATACTTGCTTAAATGTATCAGCACTGACACTGCAGAGGTTTGCCTGAGTGATGACACAATTCTGATGGAAAGACAACACAGGATGGGTCCAGGTGGCTATAAGTGGTTGGGCAATAAGCAGGTTGCAGTGCTGGGGGTGGGGAAGAGATAACAGCAGCAGCATTTGGGGCTGAGATTTAAACCTCATGGCCAGATAACTCCAAAGTCTAGAGAGCTCACAGTAGCAAACCTCCCCGAACCTGCTTGGGCCAATGTCAGCACCTCACCCTTTGCACTATCCTGCAGCTAAGTGCTCCAAAGGTCAAACAGACCCACATGCCCCACTTCTCTGGATATTTCCTTTGTCATGATTTTGGAAAAGGCCCTCAGCATTCCTGTGATGCATTTTCTGAAGGACAGCATGTGGAGCAGGGACCTTGACTCTCCCACATCACGGGGACAAAAAGGTACTGGAGCAGGAAGTGATGCCTACTGTCCCTTTCCTTGCACAGAGCCCTTACCTTGGATTTTTCTTCATCATCAAAGATGATGTTCTTGGGTCGAGGAGGAGGTGGTGGAAAAGGAGCATCGTCGGGAAGTTTGGGGTCACACTTCACAATCCCTGCAGTAGAAACCGAAGGAGAGATCAGGAGGACTCACCTATGCAGAGATGGCACTGCCACCAAGGTCTTTTTTCCCTAATGGCCCACCAAATCCAGCTGGGACTGAGGGTGTGTGGGTTAGCTCCTGTTACACAAGATCCTGGATTGTGTTTCCCTTCCCCATAAATATCTTCCTCTCTTAAAAAATTCCAGCATATACTGCCAAAGTACTTGCAGCCCTTCAGCCCCAGAGCTTTCCAGTGCCCTATCTCCCAAGTGAGCATGCAGATGTGCCCGCCAACCCAGCAACTCATCACCAGCAACTCCCTCTGCTCAGCTAGGAGCCCCAAGGCACCTGCTTCTTCTCCTGACCCTGGTGCTGAGTCAGACTGATGGATGCCCTAGGTCTGGGCAGAGGGAAGGGAGAACTTGTTTCAGATTTTTCCTAGACAAAAAGTGAAGGAGCGCAAAACTATCTGTCCACCTGCCCCTTCCAGACCACTGCCTCTCACCTTGCTTCTTCAGCATCTGGTAGGCTTCAGCTATCTTCACCTCATGAGGCAGCCCTAATGTCCAGCTGTACATCAGCTCCAGGATCTTTGACTTCACTTTTTCTGATGTCCGGCTGCCAAGATACTAGAGGAAGAGAAAAGAGGTGGCATGAAACTGATCTGAGCCATTGCAAGTCTGGCCTGCTCCTCTCCTCACCCTCCCAGGAGAAGTGAGACCGTTTCCAATGGCACAAGGAGGAAAGAGGAAGCAAGCAGGAAAGCTTGCTTGCAAGTGAGGGCCTTGCAACATGTCCTATGCTGTGCCTGGTTTCCATCACAGGAAAGAGGTGTGAGAAATGCTGCTGCAGCAGCTCCTCAGCGACACACAGGGACAGGTGGGAAGGCTCAGGTAGGTCTCCTGTCACCTTGTGAAGGGAAGGGTCCTGTGAAAAGAAGCTGCTCAGCAAGGCAGCCCTTCAGGAATGAGGGGACAGCAGGGCTGGGAGAGGGATGTGGGTAATGGTCTCTGAGGCAGGGCCCCAAGCAAAGTGAGCCCCAGATGACCAGCAACCAGCAGGTGCCATGCAATCATCTCTTAGCCTTCTCACATAGGTCTGATGGGAGCACTGGTGGTAGAAACAGTGCATGTGCCACCAGAGACAAGTGGCTTAAGGCAGAGGGCATACTCTAGGGTGCCAAGCAAGAGGACTTTAGGATGCTGCTGTCACTGTCCAGGGCTATTCATCATCACAGATCACAAGCTGTGACTGGCAGACAAAGCTTTTCCTTAGTCATATTTAGCCTGTGTTCTCTTAACTCTACACTTGCTGGTGTTCACTGCCTTGACTAGCAGGGGAGCCTGAACAGCTCGTTCTGCTGCAGGAACAGCAGCATCAGCAGAGGAGCAGGTAACGACTTGGTCCTTCAGATGGACTCGCCAGAATACCACTGACCAAGCCTGGGCTTGCCCTCCAAGAGTGTCTCAATCAGGTTGGGACACCCCAGAGAGACATGGTCCTGTCAAAGCTGGGGGAGGTTCCTGAGCACATGCAGCACAGACAGAGCCCAACAGGGATGCAGGGAAGGTGACTCCAGGCATGCACATGAGCTCAGTAGTCTCAAAAGTGCTGGCTGCACCATGTCCAGTTGGCCCTCAGCTTCCTACAGCAACAATCAGCCTGGAGCAGAGGGGTGAAAACTCACTTCCCACCAGAAAATTCACCGGGAAACAAGGACTAGATCTCCTACTAACACTGTCCTGTTTCACTCATATCCCATTGGGTGTCAGACCATTTTTCTCAGCCACCACTTTTTCCCACAGCCCTCCTGCCACCAGGCACCAGTCCCTTCCAGCACGATGTCGTGAGACCCACCTTAGGGGACACCACCTTGATCAGCTCATTGAGGAAGCGGAACTTGCCCACCTCATCGTGGAAGCGTTTGCCACAGCTCTTCATGCAGGACTCCAGCACCTGGGGAGAGTGGCCAGGTGAGTCCCAGCATAGGGTCAGCAGCAGGATCAGGAGGCAGCTCCTTCCTGCTTCTCCCTCACCAGGTACAGAGCCTGTGGCTACTGTCACAGCAGCACAAAGGGACATCCCCTGTTCCCTCCCAGGTGGTCAAGCACCCTCCCAGAGGGAAGCAAGATTCCCATCTTTGGGGCCAGTTTTTGCAGAGGTGGCTCAACAGCCCATCCAAAGGGCGTTACCCTTAGAGAGGTCACAAACACCAGGGTTTCAAACTGTGGATCCGCAACACGATTAAGAATCATTGAATCCTTTAGGTTGGAAAATACCATCAAGATCATACAGTCCAACCATTAACGGAGCACTGCCAAGGCCACCACAACAAAAGTAAAAAAGCTTCCTATTCAACTTCAACAGGCTATGATCCTTCTAGGAACAAAACCTTTCCAAGTAACCTTTCCTGACTTGTGGAACCACCTTCAGTCCCTCTCCCACCCAAGGGCTCAGGTGCTCCAGGGCTTTCTCAGAGGGAATTCAAAGCTTCCCGTGCTTCTCCAGTCAAGCTGGACCATCTCCACACCCTGCCCCTCCATCTAGTTCTACCAGCCTGCAGATGCCCTTACCGTGAGGGCCTGGATAGCTTCCCATTCCTGTGGAGACTGGATCTTGTGGGCAAGAAGCCGGGTGGCAAGTGGAGGACTGGAAGGAGTGAGGGGAAAAGAAAAGCTCGCCGGTTACTGACAAAATGCCTGGTACCTGCATTTCTGTCTGGGAGTCCACAGTTGAAAAGCATGTTGCAAGCTGAAGATGCTGATAAGGCACTAAGACACCTCAAAATACAGAGGGAACCTTCCATTAGTGGACCAGGACCCCCCCAGCTCCCCCCACCTTAAGGGCTTTCATGCCTATTCAGCTCTTGGGACAATCCCACTGGATTTTGCTGGGTGGGAAATCATAACGAGGCCTGTGACCTGGAGAAGCCTGGGGAAAGGACAAAGCACTTACCCCTCTAGCTCCTTATTGAGCTGCTCACAGAACGCATTGATACCATCCCAGTCCAGGTCCTTGTTCAGGGGGTTTGTGGCTTTGTCTGCGGGCAGGAGGAGGGGATGGTGAGGATAAAAACCCAACAGCTTCCCACTCTGTGTAGGAACATCACTGATCCCACTCCCTCCCTGCCAACTCCAGCGAGCGCAGCAGCAGGGGACGGCGCGGGAGAAGAACGTGTCCACTCGCCCCTTTCCACGGCAGCCCTGTGCACAAATTCTCGCCCGCTCCTCCCTGCTGACCCACCGTACCCCTGCCTCCGGCTCGGCCCTGGGGTCTCACCCGCAGCCCCAGGTACGCCCGCAGCCACGGCCACCATGTGCGACCCCCAGCCCCTCTCCCTCACACCCCTGCGCCCCCCCGCGCCCGCGCCCTGCCCGCCCCACTGGGAGGGGAGTGGTGGTCGCAGCCGCCCTCACTGATGCGCGCCTCCAGCGTCTCGGGCTCCATGTCGGCGGCCCGCGGCTCCTCCCCGGGGCAGCGCCGCTCCGCCGCCGCCCTCCCGCCGGGCCCGGCGCGGCCGCGCCATGGACAGTCCCGACGGCTCTGGACACAGAGACCCGGAAGTCAGCCGTGCAGAGCGCCGCTCCGCTGCCAGCGCGCCCCCTGCTGGCCCGCACTCCCGCTCCACCACGAGCTCACCGCGCAGGGGCGAGGAAAGGCGCGGGATGCGGAAGGAAGCGGAAGGCGCTCCCGGAGAAGGACACAGAGGGCAAGCGAGCGCGGGGCGGGGCAGAGCGCCGGAAAGCAGCGGCCGCGCGGAAACCGGGCCAGCCGGCCCCCCCCGGAAGAACCGGTCTTACTGGCAGCTGAAGCCACTTCCGGTAGGGAGAAAGGGCACTTCCGGAGGGCGGCGAGCGGCGTGTCCTTTAAAAGGACACGGGCCCGCCGGGTGCGGCGCATGCGCGGTGCGCACCCGCCTGGGCCTGGGAGTCGAGCCGTGGTCGGGTGTCGGCCAGTAATAAAAATAATATAAATAAAAATGGTAGCTAGTGCGGTCCCCTGTACTGTACTTTAAATAGCAGCTGATCTTCTGGTAGCGTCTCGCCTGGCCCTTCTGCTTGGCCGAGCAGCGTGTGGGGCGCGCGGGGGCTGGGGGTGGCTGGTGACGCTCCAGAAATCGCTGGGGCGTTCCAGGAAAACAAACTCCGTTTGTCCCCGCTCGCCCTGTGGCTGTGGTGATCTAGGCCAGCGCAACTGTGACACCTGACATCGCCCCCTTCCTCTGTGCTGCAGGGGGCTGGCCGCAGCAGCACGGCTTCTCCCCGACTCGCTGCTTCCGCAGTTTGCTGTGCTGCTCCTCAGATCCCGAGCGACCGCGGGGAGCTTTGGGGAGCGCCTGTGTGGGGGGTGCCCGGTGAGGGCGTCGGCGGCGGGGTTTGGGGCTGGGGCTGGGGCTGGGGCTGGCCATTGGCTCCGCGATAAGAGCTCAATGCGGCCCGGTCGGCGTTCCGGCCTCTGAGGTGGAGACAGGCGTCTGAGCCCAGCGCTCCCGCGCTGCGTTACTCATTTACAGTGCTAATCCCGCGGCTGGCCAGGGAACTGCCCTGTTGTCACCTCTAATGGCTTTTCCTGATGGATAGCCATTGTTTTGGTAAGGGCTTTTTCGTCATTAAAAAGCACTTTTTGGCGCCTGAATGTAGTTCTTTTTTTAACTGTTACCGCCTTGCATCACAAAGCCCTTTTAAAGTGCCTTTCATAGAAAATTGCAACATCCTTCCCCTTGGTGTGTTCAGGCACGTTTTACAGAGATTACTTTAATCTTATGAGTCAGCCCTGCCTGTCACTATTCCTTTGATTTTTCTGAGAATCCTGAAGTCATCCCTAGGAGCCCTCCAGGTCATGTACGATCTGCATAGAAGGCACGCACCGCTCCATCCCCCACAGCGATGCCTCTGAATGAGAGGTTTTGCAGGCTGGTGTTTCACACAGCCCCCTTTTGCTCGGGTTTCGGTCCGTCTGAGTCTCAAGCTTGTTTGTTTTCCTTTCTTTGGCAACACTCAGTGGTTAGCAGGTCCAGGATGAATGGAAGGCTGCACCTCTTTTCGGCTGGTTCCAAACAATGGCGAGTGAACTCATGCATAGCAGTCCTGTCAGCGGCGACCTTGCTTTTATTTCTCACAGATTTACGAGTCTCTTTCCCCTTTGGTACATCTGCTTTCCATATAACAGGGACCCAAAGTGCGGCCAATGGAAAAAGAGATCGGAATCTGAATCTTTGCTCCCTGTAACAGCGGCTGGATTATGTGTGAGGAGCAACATTTCTCCCCTCGATTTATTTTTACCGACAGCTGGAATTTTAAGCTAGGCTTGGACGGAGTGAGGCGCTCCAAGTTGTAATTAACACTGCTCCAGAGGGAAAGTACTGGAGCTATAATTAGCTTGTAGCCAGTTGAAGAGGAAAGTGATGGCGTGCAAACCAGAGGCCTGGATGAGCACAGCTCATGGGGTCAGAATACGGCTCTGTGTTTGTTGGGCACAGGGGTGCGGTCCCAGGCTGGGCACAGGGGCGCGGTCCCAGGTTGGGCACAGGGGTGCAGTCTCAGGTTGGGCACAGGGGTGCAGTCCCAGGCTGGGCACAGGGGCGCGGTCCCAGGCTGGGCACAGGGGCGCGGTCCGTGGTTGTCACGCCCTGCAGCACCGCCTGCAGAGGGCCCCAGCAGGCAGGGGAGCGTCTGCCTGCGCAGCCCGGGCTCAGTGATGCTCCTGCTGCTTGCGCACTTGAGGTGAATCCCAAACAGGCCAAGTCCCTCTCCATCGGGAAGAAAAGGCCTCACAGGAGCGGCCGGTCCGCCTGGGAGAGGGGTTTTCCACTTGCCAGGTCATCTTCTGCCGGCCAGAACCAGCCTGTCACCCCGTCTCTGTCCCAATGTTTGTTTGGTTTCTCTGCCCTGTATGTTTATGTGAATCCTGTGATGTTTTTCGGATGTGCTTGTGTATGCTTCCTCCTGGGTCGTCAGCTCTGGCCCAGGACATGAGCTTCCCTTTCACCATCAGAGTCCTCTTTTCTTTGGCAAGGTGTTCTGCCAGAGACCTTTCACTTTCCTGAAGTTTGGTGCTGTGGTCTTTTCCTTTTCTTTTTATTTTCTTTTTTTTTCTTTTTTTTTTCTTTTTTTTTTTTCCTGTTTTGTTTTTCTGCTCTGGCTGACTCTAGCTGCCAGTTCCTGAGGGATTGGCTCAGTTTTCACTCTGCTACGTTCTCCTGGAACAAGCTGGCAGCACCTCTTCTGACATCACCTCAGACCATGCACCTCTTTACACAATCCTCTGGATTTGCAGCCCTGCCATTCCCTGACCTTGGGTAATCTCCTTCCTTTTGCAATACTTTTAAGCACCTTTCCCAGCAGAGGGTTGCAATTAGAGAGGCAAGTGTAGAGTTGCATACTTCTCTAGAGGGAGAGCAGGTTTGAGCTCCTTTAATCTAATAGGAAATGTCTCCTTCCCTTTCATATGCAGCACTTGCTTGTATGCAATCATCCACCAGGATTGCTCCCTTCCATTTCTTCCAGCAGTTTCCCTTTCAGCTGTAGGAAGACCTGTCCCCGGTGATCAAAGGCATCCTTCTGCAGCTACAGGAGCAGAATGAGGAAACAGGATACTGGATAAGGGATCAGAAAACCTGCTGGCTAGATCTCTGCAATTAAGCATGTCTTGAAGCAAGACTCAGGGAAATAGCTATGCTTGCTGCCTCAGTTTCACTGGTTGTTAGCATGGGGGTATAATTTCATTTTCTTCCTTTGGGGAATTGCCTTGACCTCTGTATACCAATTTTCCTTTCTGCATTGGTTTTGTCATTAGAGCAACTGGCTTGGCGAGACAAGTGAGAGAAGCAAATACCAGAGTTAGAGGTGAGCTGTGCAGCTCCCTGTTCCCTTGTGTCCAAGCCTTGCTTCCCAGCTCAAGGAGTGTCTTGGTTCCTTGCCTGAGCAGGCAGCAGTGCCCTTCTGTACAGTGTGGGGAGTGAAAGTGTCTCCTTATACCCTGGGGAAGGCTCAAGTGGGTTTGCTGATGCTGATAGCTTCTTTCCAGCCAAGTCCGGGGCATTTGGGTTGTGCTCTGGGAATATGGGGATGCTCTTGCTGCTGAGGAACTGTATCTGCAGCAGGTAAAGATGAAATAAAACTGATGGGATGGAAGCCCTTGTTGTAGCTGTGGCTTGGGGGCTGGTAGGTTTTGTAGCTGGAAGCTGAACAAGGAGAGGAAGACCTGCCGGGTTAGACAGAGCTGCTTGAATTTATGGGGCTGAAGAGAGCACCGCGGGCCCTCAGCCCGCAAGGGGGAGCCTCGATGGAGTCATTCATAGCACTGCTGATGAGATCAGCTCCAGACTGGAACAGATCCATGACCAATGCTGTGCACTCGGTGCTCAGAAGTCGGCAGAGGCACTGGAAAACGTGAACAGATTCACCCATTCTTGCTTTACCCCTTGCTTGCAGAGTTGCAGCTGGCAGATGGAGGGAGCATGATTAGAGAGCACAAGTACTGGGGGGAAAAAAGTAGTTCAAGAGCCTGGATTTTGCTGAGATACAGTTTGGCTCTAAAGAACAGCAGGAGGGAGAAGGAGAAAAACCCTATTGCAAAGGCATTTTTCACGGGCACCCGAGCGTGTTCTGAGCAGAAATTGGCAACGTGAAGCTAGGCGTCCTGAAGCAAATCAGGGAGCCCAGCTGCAGCAAATCCCCGAGCCTGGATGATGAACACATCCCCGCATTGCGGCGACAACGCAGCGTGGCTTAGCGAAGCGTTAGCTGGGGATGTTGAATGTAGCAGCCGCCCGGGAGCTCAGAGATGCAGCCGTGTGCAGCCTGTGTTTTCCAGCACGGCTCAGAGAGGAGGCATTCCCACTGCAGAGTGCCCCAGTGCCGAATGCACGTGTACTTGGCTGTGCAGCTGGCTCAAGTGTGGCATGATGAGCTTGAATAGATGGGTTTGGCTCAGGCTTGAAAATCCCCCATTGCCAGCAATCTCATTTTGGCTGCAGCTGCCTCAGGTTCCCTAGGAAACTCCAGTGCTGGCTAAAGTCCGGGCTGTGAAACAGCAGGAGCAGGCAGTCTGGCGGCACCCTCCCTCCAGCCTGGCTGCTCAGTCTCTGCCACTTGGCAGTACAGCCAGCTTCTGCCCTGCTGCTGGTGATGGTGAGGAGAGCAACAGGGCAGAGCGATCCCAGCGCTGGGGCATGGTGGACGTGGAGCTAGGGATGAAAAGAAAACTGTGACCCAAGAGGAGGGGGAGGGAGACGCTGAGTCTGCATACGCAGATTACCCAAGAGTGGACCTGGCTTTTCATAGGCTCCCTTCTAGTCCCTCTGGCTTCATCTGTTTTAGTAAGTGCAACAGGAGCAGGGCTGGGTCTGAGCATTGCCTCAGGATGATGGCTCATGCTGGGCAGTTAGCAACCCTGCTGCCTTGGTTTTGAGCAGTGCCACAGTGCCCAGGCACGGCTGGGAGACAGGGTGGGCTGGGGACTGTTCCCGACAGAGCCTTGTTGCTACGTTTTCAACCCCATGGATGGGAGCTGTGTTCTGCTTCTTGACTTTCGGGGCCAAGGGTAAAACAGCTACACCCTGTAAGTCCAGGTCCTTCAGAAGGCAGGTTTTTGAAGTGCAGTCACCCACAGCCTTTATGTTTATCCCCTAATTTTCCGGCGTTTCCCTCCTCAAAGACTGGGGAATGTCATGCAACAGGTCATGTGTGAGTGTGTGGGATGGGGGTGTGTGTGCCAGACTGAAACTGGGAAATGCTCTGTCTGCTGGGTATGCCTGAACTGTGGGTTGTGACTCAGTGTCCAATACTCCACGCTATGCATTACTGGCTGCATTTGACCTTCTGTCATGTGGGGTGGGTGAGATACTAGGAGAAAATATTGTCCAAGCAAATGAGGTCAGTGTGGGGGCCTGCTCCTGGTTGCAGGAATCAGACAGGCCGGGGCACACAAACACGTTGAATTTGCCTCTCTTTCTCTCTTGCCTGAGGCCAGCAGAACAAGGAGCACATGGAGCACATGCTTCTGCTGTGAGCTTCCCATGCTCACACACCTGTGTCCTATTTCCTCTGCCACCCCAAGCTACATCAGGTTTGGGAGCTCAGTCAGGGAGCAGAACAGGGCAGCGCTCATGTATCCCCCATTTAATGTGCTGCTGACAGACGTGTCCCCCAGCCAGAAGAAGAAGCAGGTGCATTTGACCAGCCTCTGCCTTGTCTCCACTTGGAGGGGCTGTGTTCAAGCAACTCGCTGTTCCCCTCAGCTCCACAGGCTTTTCAAAGGCAGTGTCCACGTTCTGGATCTTGCTGCAATCATGTTGCACTTCTGCTGTCCCTGATGTGCAGCCCAAGCCCCCTCATCTCATGCTCCTAGCAGAGGCTGCTCCTCTATCCACAGAGTTTGCTCCTCCTTGAACAGAGCAGCTTTGCATCTAGAGTTGCCTGGTTCCCAGCAGTGGCGGTCTGGCTGAATTTCAGGAGGAGGGTGTGTGCTGGGGTTTGATAGGGTTAAAAGCTGTGGTGTCACAGTATGGCTCAGAGTGGGCTATGAGACTTCTTCCCTCTGACTGCTGTGCTTGTCCTGCTGGTGTGAGGCACTCTTCAGCTCATCCTGATCTGGCTCTCAGGGAAGCTGTGTCTCTGACAGAGCTGTTCAGGAAAGATTCCCACCCCTTTCCTAATGAGGCCGAGTGAATAATAGAGATGCTCCTCAGGGATGGTGTTGTAAGCAGTGCTACGTGCACGTTCAGGACCAGAAAGCAGGTCTCCACTAGCTTTTCCCTGCTGTTGTGCAGCAGACATGGATGTGTGTCCCATCTTGACAGAAGAGATAAGATATCTGCCTGCAGATGGGAACTTGACTGGCAGTCTCAGCCACCTGTCCTCACAATGTGTTTATCAGATCTCCCAGCTTGGGAAGTCTGTTTGAGTCTGTTTGTTGGCAACATGTTTGAGGCTATTCAGCCTGGGATATGATAAGATTAGTCTGGGGTGAGTCGCACTAAAGGCATTTAGTTTCAAATACTCTTTTCCCCTCTCTGGAGCAAGCATCCTCCGTCCAGGAATCTGACTGCAATTAAAGTCTGGTGTTTGTTTTGCTGCTGGGGGCTCTCTGGGAGGGGAGCAGCACAAAGAAACTTGGGGGCAGCTAGAGAGACACAGCCGGGTTCTGGCCCGTGCGTGTTGCCAGTGGTGAGGAAAAAAAGGACAGCAGGAAAAGGCATAAACTGGAAGGAAGGGAAAGAGAGCCAGAGAGAACAAAGAGCTTGGCATGACTGCTGGGAATGCAAAATAAACATCCACTGTACTCAAGTGAGAGCTTATGTACTGCTGGCTACATGGGTCAGAAACAAGAGTAGAGGCTCATGTGTGCAGTCCAGAGAAGGGACAGGATGCCTGTATGGGAGAGGGTGTCCCTTTGTACCCAGTGTAGTGCTGGAAAGGGAGACTAGGTGTCCATCAGTGCAAAGCAGTCACTGCCCTGCTCCCTGGAATATCTGTGGAAATGAAATATCTCAGGGCAGTGCTGTGGCCCAGCTCTTTCCCTGTGTCTCACTCTGAAGGTCCATGTGTTCAGGTATTTCTGGTGCCCTTCCCTCTGGAAGGTGGGAGAAGAGGAATATGGAGAGTCATTTATGTGGGCCTGATCTTTTCTTAGATCTCCTTCAGATGCCTGCAGTTCCCTCTTTAGATGCCCATTTCCTGCACTGAGTCAGTCATTTGGGGATTTGGACTCTTTTTTTTTGGCAGCTTTTCTTTCCCATGTTCGTCTGGTTTGGTTTTTACTGTTTCATTTTGCAGTGCCATCAAAGGGAGTTTGTTCAAGCTGATTTTGCAGCAACAGCTAGTTTTGACTTGACAACCCCTTGCTTTGCAGACCTCAGTCATGGCCTTAGATCCAGGGTGGGTTTCCCCCTCAGATGCTCTCAAAGCTGATGTGTGGTAAGGTGGCTTGCTGCTTCCCAGTGGGGATGAAGGATACTTGGCTTTAAGTGACGTGAGCATGGGAGAACAGACTTTTTTTTTGCTCCCCTTCTTTCCAGCCTATGAGCTGTTAATTCTTGTGGCTTTTCAAAACTTGCTATTTCTCCTTTAGCATTTCTTTCTTTTTTTTTTTTCCCCAGTGGATGAGCCACCCTTGGCATTGTGCCTCATGCCTGTGACTCAGATGGATTCTGCTTGCCTGAAAGATTCCTGCAAGTCCTCAGAGCTGTCCAACCTGCCTGGGCTCAGTGCTGGAAGCCGTGAGAAACACCCAGAATGTGAGTCCTACAGCCTCGCTGTCCCTGCGCGGGATGGAGACTCGGCAGTCACTCTCACTTCTTGCCCTTACTGTGCTGTGGGGTTGAATCCAGGATGGCTGCTCTGTGGAGGGAGGTCCCCAAGGGCCTTTTGTATGATGGTGCAATGCTGCATTTCTTTTTTGCTTATTCTAGTTCCAGGCAGCTGGTCTCATGCTGTCTCTGTTGTGGGAAACGGCCCCCGCGAAGCCAGCGAAGCTGGGCTTGGGGCATCTTGGAAGTCCCATGGCTTCCACTGCAAGAAGGCTTCTGTTCTTTGAATGCCTCTGGTTTTCAGACTTAATTGGACCCACCCAAGGGCTGATTTTTTCCAGAGGCACTGCATGCCTCAGTACCTCCTGCTGATAGTAGATGGTATGATGAGAGATCAGCATCTTGATAGTCCAGCTGTATCAGCTAAGGGAGCACAGCTTCCTTTTAGCTTTTTGCATAGGTTTGCAAAGTGATTTTGTTTGATTTTGTGGCCATGGAAACTTCAGGATGAGAATCCAAACAGGTGGAGGTGATTTTGGGTGTGAACTTGGGTGTCTGTGCCTCAATTTCCTCATGTGAGGGAGCTGCCATCTTCCTTGCTCAGTG
Source organism: Irena cyanogastra (assembly GCA_013397155.1). Taxonomy (NCBI): domain Eukaryota; kingdom Metazoa; phylum Chordata; class Aves; order Passeriformes; family Irenidae; genus Irena; species Irena cyanogastra. Next base: position 30,983 of record VWZV01006690.1, read on the forward strand.
GTAAGATAAAACTGTTGTAGATGTTAATCTTTTGGTGGAAGATGCAACTGGACCATAAGACCTCATGAAGCTGATCCTTTGTGGAGTGCTCTTTGGAAGGTCCTTTTCCCATTAAGATAATATCTCATCCAGAAGATGTGGGTAAAGCTGTGTGATCCCAAAAGTCCCAGAGAGAGAGAGAAGCTGTGAGCTTTCTATACATCTTCTCTTTTCCAGTAGGGAAGCTTTCAACAGAAGTGAATTTTTATCTCCAGGCGTGTTTTTGAAAGCCTTTCCCACAACCAGCATTCCTGGCATGCACCTATGAGTGAAAGAATTAGAGAAATGAAGTCTGGAAATGGAATTGGGTGGCATGTCATCAGTCTTCTGACCTCTCATTCTCCTGCCCCTCAGCCAAGCTGGGGACCCAGGAGACATGACTCATCTGGCTGCTTGGGTTGATAAAAACAATCCCTTATGAACAATCCCTTATGAACCACCTTTCTCCCCTTCCCTGTGCACAACTCAGACCACACAGAAATGTTTCTGCAGGCTTCAGAGCTGCCTGAGAGAGACATCCCCTGCAAAGGTACAAGGACATAACTTGGAAACTATCCATCAGAGCACATTTAAGCTCTCCCATGGAGATGGGAGATGCCGGCCACTGTGGCACCACTGCCCTTCTGATAGGGGAGGGAGAGAGATGGAGTCTGAGCCTGTGCTTGTTCCCTGTGCTCTTGATCTGCTCCACTGCTTGAAGCAGATTCCCTTTCTCACTGCTGCCCCTAGCCCTTAAGAAACGTCTGGGTTTTCCCCCACATTTTAGTTCTTCAGCTGTCTTTGTCCTTCCTCCTCCTTTTTCCACATCCTAAGGAAGTGAAATTGCACCCTGAAGAGGGGGTGATGTCCGTGGAGAGCTTACTGGATGCTGGTGGCTTCTGATGTCTTGCCCTCTGTTTTAGATCATGGATGCTACTTCCGTAGTTTCCACAGGTGCTCTGGATGATGCACTGTGAGGGAGCTGGGGCAGGAGGGGTAGCAGAAGATTAACCTCGAGTCCTTTGTTCCTTCCCATTTTACTGGATCTGAATGTGCGCTTTCTCTAGAGGAGCCATCCCACTCTGGGTGACATCTTAGGCGGGAGCTTAGTGCTCCTGGGCACTTTTCCCTTGTGCTCATCCTTGCTTTGACTTCTCCTGCATCTCCTGGACAATTCTCTCCTGTACACACCCTCCAGATCCACAGACCTGCTTACCCAGTTTCTTGCTTACCTCAGTGTTTGGCTGAGGTAAGTACACTTCGTTCTTTCGGCCCTCCTCCGTTAGGCAGCTGGCTGGCTTTCAGAGCTCAGGGATCAGTTGGGTGTAGATTGCAGGACTGTCTGGTGAGAGGCCAACCAACACCTCTTGACTAAAGGGGAAGCCAATCCTATTCAGGAATTTCTGAATTTCTGTACTGGCAGGTGGAGGACTGAGCATCTCCATTAGGAGGTGGTGGAAGCTTCTTCTCAGTCGTATCCTGAGCCCTGGCCTCTGAAAATCCACCCCACAGCCCTCTAAGGCAGGGGTCATTCCCCCCTAGGCTTAATGAAGGGAGGAAATCAAAGCAGAAACAGGGCTTAATCACCACTGTCATGAGGAACCACAAACAGGGCCCAGATGAGGTCAGAGAACACAGTTTAAATCAGGTCACTGCTTGAGATTTATTGTGTGGAGTTTTTCTTTTTTCTTTACTCCCGCACTGAAATCTTTCCCCAGAGGCTATTCAAGGAAATAAATAGCCAGTGGAAAGGGACAATAGCTTGCTGTGGAGTACAAATTATATGAAGCAGTAGGAAATAATAGCAGAGTAAGCAGCTGCTACTCCGAGAAAAAATGCGTGGTTGGTCTCTCCAGCTCCCTTTGCCTTGAGCAGACACTGATGCCTGGTCCAAGGCACAGCCTCCCTTAGTGCCTGGAGTGCAATATGGGACAGGTTCCTTATCCATGCTGCAGTGTCATTCTCCAGTGCCACTTCTTTGGTGCCTACTTAGCACCAAGCCTTTCATGAGGGTGCTAAAGGAATCTCTTCCCTCTTCTTACAGAGCTTGGGTTGATATGGGGACAGTGGCACGTGCATCCATGCACCCGGCATGGCTGCCTTGCCTTCCTCTATCTTCCTCCTGCCTTCTGGATTGAGCATTATCTCTGGTGGTGACCTGTGTCAGTCCTGCAGGGAAATGTTCATAGCTTGCCTCATCCAGAGAGACTGTGTTGGCTACCCTCTCCTCTGAGCCCCTTGCAGCCCTTCCTCAGAATAGTGGTGGGAGAGATGGTGGGGACGATTTTGGCGTGCTGGTGTGGATTCTGGGGGCTGTCTCTGCCACAAATTCTCTAACCACTGAGTCTACCTTGGCTAGGAAGTGGGGAAGTCTGTGGTTTTCCTCAGGGCTTCACACCTAGCTGGCTTATCTCCTGCCCAAATAAGAAAACAAAATAGATACTGCTGCCAGCAACGATGCTGCCGAGGATCTTGGCAGCCTGCTGGGGAGGGTGGCACTCAGTCTGTTCTCAACAGCTGTGTGGGTGCCCTGTGGTTGAGGTGGCAGCTCTGGGCTATAGTACATCAGGTGCTGCTGTCTGGAGGCACCCCAAGGGTCCTGAGATCCCGTTGGTGCTCCTGGTGGCCTGAGATTGCCTCAGGACTAGCAGGAAGGCTGGGAAAAATTGTCAACCCCAAAATCTGCCATGTGGGACCTCTGCAAATAGAGCTGCTGCATTTTATGGGGTGGAAGCACTCTGCAGAGGACTTGCCCTACTATCCTTCTGGCTGAAAGCCAACATGCTTGCATTGGGCTCTTCCCTCCTTAAAATATGTTTGGGGCTATTTTGTTTTTTCCATGCAAAATTGCAGGTCTGCCTGCTCCCTGTTGGAAGCTTGCCCTGTCCTTGGGTCACATGTGGCCCCCACCCTCACACCAAGTCACTACTTGTTGGGTCTTTGCTGTCCCTCTGGGAGTGCAGCAAATGCTTCTCTGGTCACAGTGATGTGAACATGGGTGTCCCATACCAGTACAAGCCAACTGCCCTCTGGCCTGGGTAAAAATCTAGGGGGCCCTAGAGGGGTACTCCCAATCAGATATCCTATTATAGGATCATCTCTCTGGGGAGTGAAAGGTTCCTGGATCCTTTGCACCACTGGCTGCCAGCTTCCACAGCTATTGTTTATGTTTTCCTTACTGCATAGATCCTCCACCTCTTTTGCAGATGCTCTTTAGCCGGATTTCCTCTTTCTTTGGGATTTACATTCCCATGCTATCACTGTTTCCCCAGGCTTTCTGCTTTGCATTGTCAGCAGGGAAGTATCAACCTGCCCCTGTCACCCTCCTTTCATCATCCCAATTGCCACCTCCAAAATTCTCCAGCTGCAATGGAGAATTTTAACTCTTCTGGGGTCCCTAGAGTCTCATCCCCTTCTGATGTGGGGAGCACATACCCCTGCATGAGGGAGACCATCTGCACAGGGCTGGTGTCTGACCAGATGGAAGCTCAGCTCTGCAGACGAAGGAAGTCGCCAGTGCTGGCAGAGTTGCTGCCTGGCTTCCCACTATTGTTCCCAGTGGCAAATAAAAGGGGGGTGAACGCCCCTGCTGAGCATTGTAGGAGGGGGTAAATGTTATCTTGATAAAATCTCATGGCCCCTCTCTGAGCAGCTCATGCCTCTTTTCTGCTGTCTCCCTCTCTGCATATTCTCGCATCCGTGGTACTTGTGGATCTGCCCTCAATTCTCTGCACGGGTAGCTTTACTCATCCCTCAGACAGAATCACAGAATGGGTCGGGTTGGAGGGGCCCACAGGGGGTCATCTGGCCCAACCTCCCTGCTCCAGCAGGATGGTCCCAGAGCACATTGCACAGGATTGCTGATGGTTCTGGAATATCTCCAGTAAGGGAGATTCCACAACCTCTCTGAGCAGTTCCACTGTGCAGTCACCTGCACTTCCTCACATTCAGGTGGAACTTCCTGTGTGTCAGTTTCTGCCTGTTGCCTCTTGTCCTATTGCATGGCACCACTGAGAAGAGCCTGGCTCCTTCCTTCTGACACCCTCCCATCAGATACTGATGGACATTGGTGAAGTCCCTTCTCACTTGTCTCTTCTCAAGGCTGAACAGGCCCAGCTCCTTCAGCCTTTCCTCATGAGAGAGATTCCCCAGTCCCTTCACCCTCCCTGTAGCCCTCTGCTGGACCCGCTCCAGGAGCTCCATGGCTCCCTTGTACTACTGAGGAGCCCAGAATCGGACACAGTAAGAGACACATGCTGTTCTCCCTCTCAGGCAGCTGTAAGGAGAGGATTTGTAATTTAAAGTACATGCCTTAAACAAGGGCTTGGTGGTGAACTTGTTGCAGAAGAAAGTCACGAGTGCCCATGTACAACCCATACAACCCATGAAGGAAGCAAGGTTTCAGTTTTGGCTTTGCAGTTCAGATCAAAGTTCAGCTGTGGTGTGTTGGCTAAGAAGTGAACTACTGTGCAAGTGCAAGAAGTGGGGTCACGAATAGGACACTTGTTTTTTGAGGTACTTGTCTCACACAAGCCCCAGAGCAGACCGCCGGCGACCATCGAATTAAGATCTGAGTATGCGCGATGGCAGAACCATGCCTACTCTTGCCTCACGTGCTAATGAGGAACTGAAAATCACTTCTACCTCTGCTTTTTACCCAAATAAGGGACTGCATAAGAATTATTCAGGAAATAAAGTGAACTGGGTGACACCCCACCATCAAGAAGCCCAAGGCACAGAAGGACCAAGGGGAGGCTGCTAGATCCATGGAGGTGACTACCTTCTACTTGCCTGGTCTTGCTTCTTCTCCCCCTCTCTCTTTATCTCTCCCTTTCTCTTTTCCATATAAGATTAACTTTGTAAAATGAAGTCAGCATTGTTGAACTGGCATTTAGTCTCCTTTCCACCTTCAATTGGGCAGACGACTTCAACAGTGAATCGTAACATTTTAATTGACATCACCATTTTCTGACCCAAAGTGCCATTTAACAGTTCTGAACTTTTACTGTTCTTCCCCCCTGGTGGGAGATTGACCCTCTGAGGGAGACTGACTAAACCTTTACTGTTACTTTTACTGTCCCTCTGTGGGTGACAACTTTCTCCTACCTGGTGTGCCCAGGTTGTCTCCCTCTGAGGGAGACGGAAGGAAAAATGGTTATCAAGGGTGACCAGTGTAAAGCTAAAGTTTTACTCTCTCCTAGAGAAGTTTGGTAGTTGCCTTCTCTTCTAGGGTTGGAATGGGCATAAACTAATTGTGATAATGTACAAGCAATAGCTGATCACATTACTAGTTTGCGGGTCGAATGAAAAATGGGATGAGAAAAAGGTAAGTTGCTCATGAAAGGTAAGAAGGTAAGTTATTTGTGCAGTTCTGGGAGGTTGTTTATCTTGTGTCCAAAAATCAAAAGCTTCCTGCCATCTGAAAAGGGTTGCAGATGTAAAATTTATGAGTGTGAAGTCAGAAAATGAGGTTCTTAGAACAGCGTTGTCTTTTGAGAAAGGGATACAGAAGAAATTGTAATTACTAGTAGATATTATTTTAAATAAAAATGACCAATTAGAAAAACTACTGTCTGCAGCTAAAATATGAGAAAAACAGATGCAGAAAAATCTAGGTAAATTACTTGATGAAATCCACGTGAATCATCCTCTAATTCAGTCCAGCACATCTATATGTTGGTATATTGTGAGGATCCTGAAACACGGGATGGAGACGTTTGGTACAATGATGATGATGATTTAGAGGCAGACTCTCATCCTACCCCAAAAGAGTAAAAGCTCAGCCTTTAATTGAAACTGAAACTGTGGATGAGGGGGGTGGAGAAACCCACACTGCTGTTCCCCACAGAGTAAGATAGATTGCTGGAAGAACATTCTAGATGTTCAGGGAAATACAAAACTGAATACAAGTTTCCCTTATGGGCAGAGATCAGATCTTGCTGAGTGAGGAAGAGGCAGACAGATTCTGGTGACATAGAGTATTTTTAACTACTACCCCAGGTAGCCATAACTACTCATCGACTACCTGAGCTGCCTACTGGGCTGGGGGCACAGACCCACAGGCCACAGGAAAGCCTGCTGCTGTTTAAAACTACAGGAGTCTCAGATCTGGCAGCCTCTGTGCAAAAGGCAGCATGTATTTAAGCAATGTGTGAAAGACATCAATTAAGGTGATTCCTGACAGTAGCTCCTGTCAATCCAGCCCTATTAACTCCTCCCCTTTGTGGCCTTCCAGACAGGCTGAAAATGTTTGTATCAAATGCCCAAAATCACATACAAATAGATGGCACCATGAATATTACTGCAGCAGTGGCACAACCACCTATAGACCAAATTCAGATACCTACCTGGTATGAATTCACCCAGGAAAGAGGGAATTATAGGTGCCATATGGGATGGGTTGGAGCAACCTGTGGGAAGCCACCTGAACCCCCTTGTGAGTCTGTCAAATTTATAGCAGCACAGCAAAGCCAAAATCTAAAGCAAGACTTGATTTGATTAACAAGACCAGCTGCTGCAGGTATTGATAGGGTGGTGACAGAACTAAAGTTTTCACACTTGGGAAGTGAAAGATAGTTCTGGAAAAATCCATCAAATTATTGTAGATGGATAATGCTCTCCTGTTAACCCACTGTGCACTGGTTAGACAGAAACTGAGTGATTCCATTTTATGGTTTTTCCAGGTTATAGGTATCCTACATATTAGGAACTGCACCTAAAGCTGAGGGTTCTCCTTTTCCATCTTTGAGCATCCACTGGGGTTTTTAGCTTTTGTGCTTACTATGACTTGGGGGTTTTAATTTGTGTATGTATCTGTAAGTTTTGTTTACAAATTTAACCAAGTAATGAAGGTTAATAAGTATGGCATTTATAAACTGTGTTGGAAAGATATGCCTCGGTTTAATATGTTTATACTTAATGAAAATAAGCAATTACTGCTTGTTTGCTTTTGCCTAAATCTGTAGAAGACCCCCTTCTCATGGGTATATTTACTAAGACTGGGATACCCAGGATACCCTTCAGACAGCAAATCCTTACTCCCCAGATAAAAAGCGAGTTACTGTGCAATTTAGCCAGCCATTCAATTTCACTCCAATATTTGAGAAGGGGACCCTGGGCTCTGCATTATCCCTGGGATGGCTGCAGGGCAGCAGTGTGATGTGAAGGTGTGTATAGGTGTGCCGTGGACACAGCAGCGTGGTGGGAAAGAGACCCAATGCCAGAAAACACCATCCCCAGAACTGGTTCTTGCTGGTTCCATGCTCGGCCCATGGAGGTTTCACCAACAGTTTCAGTGTCCTCCACAGCAAACAAATTTCCCAAACCTGCTGAACTTTATGACCCCTTGCTTGTGGGAAACACCTCCAGGGAAGGAGAGCTTATCAGCACTTACTTCTCCTTTCTTCAGGATGTTTTAGGGAAGGGTAGAAGCTGTCTACCAGCTGCCTGTGCAGCAGCAGGATGACTGCACTCAGATGCTCTCTGTAGGGCTTGGGAGGGGGACTGAGGGACAACTGGTCTCCTAAGCCTTGACCTCCTCCTCCGTCTCCCTTTTCACCTTGACTTTTGGAGTCTTACAAATCAGGGGCACTGTCTACTGACTTAGATCATAGCTCTCACCTGGGAAGAAGACAGCAGGGGTGATACTCTCCTGTGAGGACAACATTCCTATATCTAAGGTTTAGGGAGGATGGGACTATTGAACCTGATGTGGCCTGGTGTGTGGCTCCTCAGGCTAAAAGGTTTAGGTCTAGGTGGGGCTTGGATGGGAGGTTGCAGAGAGCTCCCACATATGGGTACTGCAATCCACACAGCTGAATCTAGAGCCACAAGAAAGGAAGGAACTTGGATGCCACTATGTCACTCCTGCAAAGGACACTCCATAACTCATGCTACCTGGAGGGGATGTGTTGGTTGTCCTCTCCTCCAAGCCCCTTTGAGCCCTTCCTTGGAGCACTGTGGGGAAGGATGGTGGAGACCATTTTGCGTGCTAGTATGGATTTTGGGGCTGCCCCTTGCCACAAAAGGAAGGAGCTGCGATGTTCTTTTGGGTGAGCTGTTACACACGGGAAAGAAGTGAACATGGTGGTCGCACCTCCTTGGCCAGCTGGGAAGATGTTTGTCCTATCTTATGTTTAAAGTAGCACCCCTAAGGGCTGTGTGTCATACATAGTCCTTCCACTGGTAGCCCACCAAGGAAGCTGGGACTTGCTTTTATTTCCTGGGATCCCTAGTAAGAAGTGTACATATGGAAGTTTTTTCCTAGGATCAAAGTCTTCTGGCTTAGTGGCAGCCATTGGAGCTTTGCAGAGGCAGGAGTCATGTTAATGTGTAAGCCACAGTGAAGTTTAGAGCTGTAAGGCCCTATGTGCAAAGCATTTCTGAGCTAAACTGCTGGTGTCTCCCTGCCTGGCTGCTCTGCCTCTGAGGAAAATGCCGTAAAGGGCTTCTGCTCCTGTCCTCTGTCATCCAGGGTCCTCAGCTCAGCAAGGCTGGGTGAAATTGGCAAGTCATAGCCACTCTCACCACATCATTTCTTGGGCAGCATTGGCTTTCCACCAAACCCTGGGCAGTGCCCCTCTGCTTTAACCCTCTTTGTACCTCTGCTGTCCTGCTTTCTCTTTATTCTGCTGAGGACAAGAAAGTTTTCACTTTCTCTCTCGATGATGTCTCTTCTCTCTTGCGGGGTTCACTCAGCGCACTCTTCTCTCACTGAATGAGAAGTTCATGCAAGATCTGCAGCGTGGAGGGTTCTGTCATGAGAGGAGCACCAGCTGAGAGCAACATATGTTCTCCTGGCTGGGATGCCTCCAAGCAGCACCCTCTCAGTTGCAGTGGCAAGTCAGGAGGAATGGCTAAAGGAGCCCCACAGACTACTTTTCTCTGCCTTAGGGAAATATTGAAATCTTAAACCTGGATATGAAGCCTGGGAACACCCTGAAGGTGAAGGGCAAAATATCTGCTGATACTGTTGGGTAAGTACAAAGAAACCACCTTGGGATGCCAGGGTTGAAGGTGGGCTGTAGAGGCAGGTGGTTTTCCAAGTTTGCCAGATACAAAATAGCACATTGTTATGCCACCTGCAACACTGATGGAGGAACTGGGTGCAGAGATGTGTGCTGGATCTCAAGTCTTCCAAGACCATCTCCTGCCCATGCATATGACTTTCCTCATGCTCATTTACAGCTTCAGCATCAATCTTGGCTGCAGCTCAAGAGATCTGGCGTTTCACTTCAATCCCCGCTTCAATGAGTCTGTCATCGTCTGTAACTCCAAGTGCTCCGACTCCTGGCAGATGGAACATCGTGACCGCCACCTCCCTTTCTTCAGGGGCTGCACTGTCAAGGTCGGGGGTCTGTGCCAGCATGGGGTTATGGGGTTTGTGTGCTGTGTGTGTGTGGGGGGGGTGGTGTGGGGTAATGTGTGGTGAGGGGAAGCCTCTGGTTAGCAGATTCCCATACCACAGTTTTCCCGGTCCCACCCCATACCTCCTGCTCCCTCCCAATGGCCCCTCATTTTCTGGGTTTTTGGTCCTGATTGCCCTTTCCAGTCCTCTTTCAAAACTGCAATGCCATTTCTGGGAATTTTAAGTGAGTCCTGTCTGTCTCACACTTTGTAAGTGCTTCCTGGCCCCTCCATCTGCCCAGGTGAGTGTACCTGGGGCATGTATGAAAGTAAAGGGAGTCTCCAAGAAGCAGGATCTTGCTGCTGTTTACCTTATTTCTCTCCCCTCTTCCTATGTAAACACAAACTTTAAGGCAACCCCGAGTTTGGAGCAATGTCCAAAAGCCTCTCCCTCAACTCTTCTGTCCTAATTACTCCTGGATCCAAGCTGCCAATCTGTTCTTTCTCTCTTTCTGTCAGGGATGCTGTCCTAGTTGCTGCTTCACCTTATGTGATGTCCCAAATCACTAACAGGGCTGCATTTAGGAGTAGTCCAGTTCCTATAGCTATGGAGAGAAAGCTTGTTTCCTCAGACAGAACTGTCTCTTGGGGAAGGGGTAGTGAGGTCATGGCTTTGGGGAACACCGCCTTTAGTTTGCAATGACCAGTAATGCATTCTTGTCCTGTCTGCTTGTGCATGTTTATCAGCAAAGCTCCTTTTCCTGAGTCCTGGTGAGATGCTGAGGGCATTGGGGGGTCAGGTTTGTTCTGCCCTGTTCAGGGTGGAACGGTCATGTACACATTCCATATGCTCTATGAAGACATGTAAAGACATACTTGGGCTTATCTGCTCTGAGTTTACAGTCTGAGCAGCTGAAACAGCCTCAGGAGAGGTCCTGTCCCTAGTCACAGTCTGTATTCCTGCTTAGACCCTTGATATCAACTGCTTATTTCCTGAATCACCCTCACCTCAACCCCCAGCACCTTGCTTAAGGTTGTTGTAGTGGACAGGTCTGACCCTCTTATGTAACAGTCAGGCCTTTTGCCTAAATGCTGACCGCTGAATACCCTCCTTGCCCCCAATTCCTGCCCTTCTTTCTCTTTTTTTCTCCCAGTTCTTCATCGAAATGCTGTCAGACAAATTCCGTGTGAAACTGCCGGATGGCCATGAAGTGTGCTTCCCCAACCGGCACGGCTACCGCAAGATCAACTATGTAAGCATCCTGGGAGGCTTAAAGATGATCTCCTTCAAGCTGAGCTGATGGGCACTGCTTCCTAGCTCCAATAAAAACCCAAGCCAGTAGAAGACTGCTTGTTCCAGCTGCTTTGTCTTCTGTGAGAGCTCTGTGTCCCTGTGCAAGCTCCTGACAAAGCCCAAGGTTCTCTCACCAATAGGAAAGAAGCCAGTGTTGGATAATGCCAGGCACCTTCCAGGTCAGACCAGGCTGTGGGGTTGAAGGGATAGGCAGGCTGTAGGTGGGGTCCAGGATGAGGACACTGTATGATTGCTTGGGAAATGGTTGTGTAATCTTTTCACAAAGCTCCATTTCTTCCTGCAGCCGAGCTTTTGGGAAGGGGGGATGGTGAAACAGGAAGGAAGGCATAAAGGTAAATGAAGTGGCATTTGATGTGGCACCCAGTGCTACAAAAGTGCATAATTAAAAGGTGGCATGGGGACAGACAGCACAGGTGTGCCCCCAGCTAGCATTCCTGCCACAGATAAGGGATTGTCTCCAACTTTGCCTTCTACCTCACCTCACTTATCTGCTGGCACATTCCAGTCAGGTTAGCCATTACTCTAACATTTCCACAGTGCATCCTACTCATCAAAAATGAGGCAGGGGAGGCAGAGCGATTTGTGGCTCAGTACCTCCTTGCACAGGACTGCAGGCAAATAGTCCCAATAATTACATGCTGCTGCTCGAATTGAAACGTATCTTGCCAGCCCAAAAGTGAGACTGATGTGTGACAGCAAACATTGGGACACTTCAGGCTGGGTGGGAGGAGAGCGGAGTAGAAGAGCGTCTTACAGAAAGCCCGGTCCAAGGCAAGGTGGCAGTGGCCCTGCCCTCCCTCTCCACTTCCTCACTCCCAAAGATGGAGGGATTGGTGGCTGGGGCTCCAGGAGACATAGCAAGGAAGACAATAAGGTCACAGCAGCCGAGGGTACAAACCAGAGAAGTTAGTATCAAAACTGTTTTAATAAGGACAATAGTAAGTGCATGGGATACAGAGGGGAGGCAGAAAGGATAATTCCACAGATATGGGTCTTTGGTCTTGTGTTATGATCTGGGAAGCAGAGGGCAGAGGGGAGCTCATCCTGAGAGCCCAGGTCCCCACCCTGGAAGGTGCAAGGGAGAATAAGGCTAATCCTGCTGGGTGCCAGACCTGGGGACTTCTTGAAGCTGGTGCCTGCCCTGGTTTGCTGCTGGTGGCTGGCGTGAGGCAGCCCCTTGGGGAGGCTGGGGAACATGGGCTTGCCCTCAGCCTTGGTGGCCTGGCTGCAAGTGGCACTTCCACGTGCCGTATGTGCACACCCTGCAGCTCTTTATCCTGCTCTGAAGAGCTTCCTGGCAAAAGCGGCCGGGTGGCGGGTGGGCTGCGTGGAGGCAGAGTCCTGCAGCCATGGCCCAGCATCTCCTCCCACTGTACACCCCTTCCTGTCCCAGAGAACAAGGGGGGTCCTGTGAGGGTCCCTCTGGTGACCTCAGCCCCCGAGCATGTTGGCTCCACACCACGGCACAAAGGCGCTTCTATGAGGGCCAGCTTGCACGCGGGCCAGCGTGGGGGGCAGCTCATTCCAGGGCGGCTGTGTCACCCAGGGCCACTCGGCGAGGGACATCAGCCACGGTCCACGTTACCCTTGGGAAGGGGTGTGCTGCAAAGAGGGGCGTGTGTGTGGGCAATGGGGAGGGGGACAAGCCTGGAGACCAAACTGTGCCACCACCACGAGGATGGTGGCACGAACTGAGTGGCTGCAGAGGACCCTTCCTTGTTCTGAGGCAGGGGGAAAAGAAGGGATTTTTAGGGCCTGAACTGCAGAATTTGGTGACCTGACAATCTGCCTTTGCCACCAGTCAGCCAAGAAGTTTCTGCCCTCTCAATTGCTGAGGGGAGTGGGGGTCAGGAAGGAAGCTGTCCTAAGTGATGCCCAGGAGCAGGAGGCAAGTGGAAACATTCCTGATTATTTCTGTGCATGCTCTCACCTTCTGAACACTGAGCATACAGCTTTTGGGGAGGTAGGGGAAAAGAGAAAGCTCAGCTCTGTGGGGTTTGCCTGTCCCTTGGGACCCCAGCTGACCTTCCCCTGTTGATCAATGTGCTGTTCTGAAGGGTCTTGCATCAGCTGGAGCTGGGGAAATCCCATCCCCTGGTGCCAGAGCTATCAGTAGGAATATCTCTGGGGAGGCGTGCATGCCATTGCAGAGGATGGTCGGAGACGTCAGTGGAAGGATGGAGTATGTCCCCAGACATGCTGGTGGAGCCAGGCTGAGGGCTGAGAGGGTTCTGGGGAGAACGGGATGGGGTAGAAAGGATTTGGGGTTCCTTCGGCACATGGGAATGTTCCTTTGATGTCTAATGACCGTAAGGCTGGAGAAGAGGTGCTATGCCTGGCTCTGTGGAGCCCACTGGCCCTCTGCAGCAGCCTGGCCCAGCCCTGGGGAGGCCCCCAGGAGAGGGGCTGTTCTCCTGCCCTCCCCGGCCTGCCCAGTGCCCCCACTTGGCAAGGAGGTCACCCACTGGGTCTGCTGGTGACACCGGCATTGGCGGGTGGGGCACAGGGAGGGCAAAGACCCTGGCACCAGTGTCTCTGGTGGGGCCTGTGATGGGCGGGATGGCTGTTCACACCTTGACTTCATCGTCCTCTTCCTCCTCCTCATCGGCATACTCGAAGGAATTGCGGCGGCCCCCTCGGGCACCACTGTAGCTTTCCTGCAGGCTGGAGAGCTTGGTCTCCTCCTCCTCCTCCTCCTCTCCTTGGTTCCAGCTGGCCTCGGGGGACCGGCTCTCCCTTGCCACTTGTGACCCCCACAAGCTGCTGCTGGGGCTCTCCCACGGGGTCTGTGTCCGGGCCTGCCGGGGACCCTCACCCTTCTCCGAGCTCCGTGGGGTGCTGGTCCCACCGTAGTGGCGGGCCAGGACCTGGGTCGCTCGGTCAAACTCTCCGGCCTCAATGGTGCAGTCGTTCCAGTGGCCTTGCCACGGGGACCCTCTGGACACTGCCCCTGGCCCCGAAGCCCAGACAGAGTTCGCTCCAGCGCCTTCAATGACACGTGCCTCCCCGTTGGCATGGACCGACAGACCCGGCAGTGAGCCGGCCCCTGACAGGTTGCTCTGCCTGGAGTGGTCCCAGAAGCTGGATGCTGCCTTGTCCTCTTCGTGGGATGCATGCAGTGCTGGAGGGACCCTGTCCTTGGTCCCCTCTTCACACAGGAGGTGTGGGCCATCCTCCTCCACCTCGCTCCCATTGGTTTCAGAGAAGCTCATCACCTGGAGGAGCTCGCTCATCAGGGAGGGCCCCAGGTCTAGGCGGAAGGACAGCAGGGAGTCGGAGCGATCCAGCTCATCTTCCCCAGGACAGGTGCTCTCTTGGGTCTTTTCCAAGCGAGGGACGCGAGGGATGGTACAAAATCCGGACTCCAGCCCTGTGAGGCAGAAGGTAGGGCTGGTGAGGGAGGAAGCCTGACTTAATTCTGCAGGGGAAAAGGGACACTGCTGCCAAGGTGGCTTAGGTCATGCTCCTGTCAGTGGCACTGGCCTCTAAAGGACAGGTCAGTGTCTCTGTGGACATCTCCAAAGCCCAGAGTTAGAGCAGAGGGTCTCCAGGTGGGCTCTGGGCTCGGTAAGATGGCAGTGGGGGCTGAGCCAGGCAGGTGAGACCAGGAGATGGCAGCATTGCCTCAGCCTGCCTTTCCCTCTGAGCCCGGCCACCTCCCCCGGCTGCTGCAGGCACCCCAGATCCAACCCCCACCCTGAGACCTTCTGCTCCAAACCTCACTCCCTGGGGAAAAGCTGAACACAGCCCAGTGCTGTGAGACTGGAGAAGAGCCACACAGATGTCCTGTCCTGTCCTTCCCACAACCCTGCCCCAAAGGGCACCCTGGCTGGCAGGGAGGGATGTGGACATGATAGAGAAGGGTGGATGGAATCCCTAAGGAGCAGCACACAGAGATGTAGAGGTTGGCACAGCTAGGGACAGGGTTAGAGCATCTGTGTGGAGGTGGGGAAGGCCATGCTGTGGGTCCCCTTGACCTCACAACCTTGGAGTGGGAATTGCTCCACTGTCCCAGCACCTTTTGGGCTTCCTCAGGGAAGCTGCTCAAGTGAAAGGTGTAGGGCTGAGGGTAGATGGGGGCTGCTCCCTTACAGCTACTCCACACAGGCTGCCAGCTCTGTGGGGCTACAGGAGAGGGGCAGAAACATCCTTGCCCTGTTTTGGGGGACACCCTGGGAGGAGACCTTCCAAGGGAAGGAGCAAGGACCATGGTTCAGAGCAAGGTTAGGATAATCTGCTTGGAGGGATTGTCAAGACCGGGCAGTCTTAAATATCCCATCTCTCCTTAAAACCCTAAGTCCCTCACTGTGGAGGAAACTGAGGCATGAAGCAATGGAGAAGGGCTGCAGGGGATGCTCAGTACCTGGGCACCGGCCTCTGCCTTGCGCTTCACTCACCGTAGGCCTGGTGTGTTTTGGAGAAGCTGTTGGAGGCACTTTTGAAGGAGAACTTGCTGGTCAAGCCCCGGCCGCCGCCGCCTCCATCATACATGCCCTCGTTGAGCTGCGGCAGCGAGACGGCGTTCTTGATGATGGGCGAGACGGCCGGGGGGGCGGGCGAGGCGCCCACCTGGCCCCCGCTGCCCCGTCTCTTCAGCGGGCTCCGGCGCACGTGCCGCAGCGTCCGGGCGAAGAAGTTGTTGGGTTTGGCCGCGTCGGCCCCGCCGTGGTTGCTAAGGAAAGAGGTGTCCCCGAAGACGTCCCCGCCGCGCCCCACGTGCATGGTGTGCCGGAAGTCGCCCAGCGGCGGGCTGATCATGTCCGGCGTCAGCTCCGACTTCAGCCGCCGCTTGCCGTGGGAGCCTGACACCCAGCCCAGCACCGGCAGCTTCCCCAGGCTCATGTTGCACCCTTCACCTCGCCTTTGAAAAAGCTCCAAAAATCAGCCCTCACCAGGCTGCCGGCACTGCGGTGCTCTGTCACATCCCCAGCCTGCCCATCGCTTCTGCTCCGATGCGCTCGGGGTAACAGCTCATGTCACCTTGGCTTTCGGCAGGTTTCCTGCTTCCCTGCGCTACGTCGCGCTCATGAAATCACCCTCAGAGGGTACGTCCTCAGTGGTGAGGACAGTGGTGGCACAGAGATGTCCCCAGGGGGTGTCTGGGTCGCCCCCTGCCCTGCGGAGGTCACCAGAAGCTGTGTCTGGTCGTGGACTTAGAGGTTAATCCAGTCTTCTGCTGCCGCTGGGTGAGTGGGAGCCAGTCAGGGATGGGGCAGCAGGCAACAAAGAGAGCTTCAGATGGACTGGCAGGGCAAGAGCACTGGTCCCCTTGCTGGCCACCTAAACAAGGCAAGAGGAACAGTGAAGCCCTTGGACAGGATTTTCCCAATACCATTGGCTCTATCCACGGAACTGCCTGAGGAGGTTAAAGGCAGTGGCAAGGCTGCTACTGGCTGCCCCCTTATCTGGCCCTTCTCTTGGGGAGGAAGAAAAAGGCTTTCCTCCAAAAACATGTGCTCTCCCTCACCTTGCTGACCTACCTCAGTATGCCTTAGTTTCCCGTCTGCAAAGCAGCTTTGCCAGACCCACGCCACAACACAGGCTGAGGATTTCCCTCCGAGGCAGAACCTCCTCCCAGAGCAATGCCCTGCTTGGCTGCCCCAGCTCCTGGGGCGAGAAACCTCTCCCTCCTTTTTGCTATTCAGATGAACCCTTGAGGAGAGGGTGAGGCCTGGGGCCCATGTGCTTCTCGGGGAGGAGTGGTGGGAAGCAAAAATGCAGTATTTGTATATTGTTTTGTTTGTCCTTCACTGGCTGGGTCCCTGGGTGCTGGGCAGACATGCTGGAGAAGCAGGGAGTCAGCAGTGTGGGGAAGGCAGCTGCTTTGCAGACAGGGGAAACTGAGGCACAGCAAGGGAGGTGGTTGCCTGAGGCTGGAGGAGAAGGTGGGGTGGGTCCCTGCAGGCACTCAGGCAGGTCTCAGAGGCTCTGAGAAGCAGGCAGGAAGCAGCAGCTGGATGCACGGCAGGGTGATGACCTCCCAGTCAGTGGGGAGGACTCTCAGAAGGGCAGATCCCCTGTTGGTGTGCACAGCAAGTGGGAGAGGGTGGGCTGGGGAAAGGAGAGGATTCAGCTGTGGGGCATTTCAGGGTGTCAGTGGCCTGGGTAGCCAGCTGGGGACATATCCTTCCCTGGGCTCGGTTCTGCAGCTGGGGCATCAGGACAGAGCTGAGTCCCTCCAGCAGGGCTGGCTGTGGAGGACTGCACGCCAAGAGGTGACACAGGAGCCTCACATCTCTTGACCTCCATGTGCTGGGATCCCCACTGCTGCATGGCTTCCCCTGCCATGTTCCCTGCCTCTCGTCCTTGTCTGTGCATCACCTTGGAGCAGGCAGGCAGTGCCAGGATGGCAAAGGCTCTGCTGAAAGGGAGTCCTGGACACAAAATTGCTTTCCTGGCCGGCTAGATGCATTTTTGCTTTGCCCTGGCCTTGTTTGCTCACCCGGGGCCTCTCTTATCTGCCAGGGGTTAATGACTGGGGAAGGGAAAACAAACCTCCCCCAGCAGCGCCCAGCACCATTGGCTGCCTCCCCAGGGTGGCAGTGGCTGGTGGCAGCAGGGACAGAATGGTGGCAGTTTGGGTTCCTGCTGGCCCCGAGCTCCCCAGCTCGTGCAGCTCATGTCCTCCTCCTGCCCTCAGAGGCCATGCAGTGCTGCCTTGCAGCCAGGACAAACCAGGCATGTGGCAGATTTGGGGTGAGGGGACAGCTGGGGAGTTATTTCCTTTCTGTGGCAGAAGCCCACCCATAGCCATCGGGTCAGGGCTCTCCTGGAGTGCAAAGGAAACTACTAGGGTGGTCCCTGCAGCACAACTGGGGTCTTGGGATCACAGGGAGAGAGATGCAACCATATTTTTGAGCTGTCCCCAGGATCTCCCAGGAAAGCAAGTGACTCTGGGAGAGGGGATTAGGTGAGCTACAGCACTCAAGTTTTCCCTTTCCTCTGCACATTGGAGCCCCTGAGAAACCCAAAGTGGGGACTGTCCCCTTTAGCATGTGCTGCACCAGCCAGCACTACTCTGAGGGGGAACCCTCCTACCCCACCCCAGGTCCCCCACACAACACAGCTGCCCTGCACACCCCTAAAGGGGAGATCACACCTTGGGATGGGGTAGGGAGGCAAGGAAAAGGGGGATGTGGGAGGAGAGCATCCCCTTGTTCCCTATCTGGACAACTATTGAGTGAAGGAGTGGGGTGGAGGAAAGCGTTTCTCCTTCCTTGTCTCTGGGTCACCACAGGGAATCAAGCCAGCAGCTCCTGGCCCCTGGTTCTCCTTGCCTGCTGGCAGGCAGCAAGCACAGGGAAGAGGAGGGAGGGAGAGAGGGAGGGAGGGAGTGAAGCAGCTGGTGCCCAACCCTACCTGGATGGCAGGTTTCTGGCAGGCCTGTTGGGCTTTTCCTCCTTCCAATCTCCCCCTTTCTCTTCTTTCCTTCTGCCCCTGGTGTGGCTCCTTTGAGCCCTCCCCTTCACCTGAACAGACTCCTCCACGCCAGGGAAAACTCGTGATTCTGCGGGCAAAGGGTGACCTGTGTGCTGTCCTTTCCTCCACTGGGCAAAGGGACCCGTCAGCCTGGCCACCTCTCTGTCCAGGTGCCACCGCTTCCACCTGGCAGCCCTTGGTGCTCGCCAGCTCCTGCCACAGCAAGCCCACAGCCCACGACCACCTCCCCTTCCCTGGCTCCCTTCTTGCCTCCTCTGGGAAGCCCCCTGCCTTCAAAGACCCACTGCCAGCACCTCCTCCTCCCAGCCTGGCCTCCCCTATTTCCCCCGAGTTCAGCTGGTTACCACTGGTTTTCCACTAGCTGGGAATGGCCAGAGCTGTTCTGCTTGCTGGGAAGAGCGGAAACCAGAAAGGGGGGGAAAATAATCCAGATGTCTAGTTGGATAGAGCTGCTGAAAGCAGCCTCTTCCCTCCCCCAAAGGGGACATACTGCAAAAGAGAGTGAGAAATTTGGGGTGGTCTCAACAGCAGGAAGAGCGGGTGGAAACGGCTGTGGGTGGCCAGGAAGGCTTTCCCAGCCTTCCCGAGTGATGAAAAACCTCCCTTTCCCCGAAGGAAGGGAGGCAGAGTTCCCGTACTGGGTGACTGCTTTGGGATGAGGAAAGGCGGCAGGGACAGGCTTTTGGGGAAGGGGGAAAGGGGCTTGGCTGGCAGGCTTGGGCCTCGCTCAGCTTTCCTGGAGCAGTGCCGGGCAGTAGGCAGACGTCTAAATCTGACTCCTGTGCTGCTGGCTGCTATATATACACACAGTGATATCTCTGTATAACAAGGATATTTTTCCAAGCAGACAAGCTGGGACATAGAGGGAGGCCAGAGCTATGGAGGTGGGCAGTTTCCAGCCATCCCTTCCCTGCCCACTTGTGGAAAAGTGCTCCCTTTCTTCCTCCATACCCCTAAAACTGAGGTGCCGAGAGCCTGTGGGGCTTTGAGGGGTATCCAGAGCAAGGTTTGGGAGACAAGCCTCCCAAGGTGGTCCTCCTGCCTTCCCCCGTCCGTGGGACCCTCTTCTCACTCCCTTTCCTTCCCGCCTCTCCGCCCGTCCTGTGTCCCCTCTCCTCACTCCCAGTTTCCTGTTGCATTCCTGCTTTCAGCTCCCTTTCTTTTTTACCATCCTTCCCGTCTCTATCGCCTTGCCACCCCTCCCGCTTCTCCCCTCTCCAAACACCCTCTCCACCCTTTTCCTCCTGCTTCCAACACCCCCCTGCCCCCAGCTCTATAAACTGATGAATCAAAACTTTCAGGATTTACCTCTTTCGAGCCAGGGTTATTATTTTTTCCCCGTCCTCCAGACGAAAAGTTGCGAGACACTCTCCGCAGGCCCCTGTAACTTGTTCCAAGGATTACTGGTGCCGTGTTCCGGAGCGGGGTGGGGGACAGAGGGGAGGCATTGCCCCCCTCCTTTTCCCACGGCTGTCCCCCCAAGGCTGGCTCTCCCAGGCTGACGCCCTGATGCCACGGGAGAGAGGGAGCGAAGCTGGCGGGGAGGGGACGTGGGAAGGAGGAGGGCGGGCTGCAGCACCGCTGAGCCAATCCTCGACTCGGCAAGGAGACCAGAGAAAATGAGATTTATTCCAACTATCCAGGACAGAAAACTTCAGGAACTTCTCTGCCGCTCCCCTCCTCCTCCCCGCTTCCCCAGTGCCATTTCCCGTCTGCCGGCATTGGCCGCCTCCCGCTCCCGGGTGCCTGCTTCAATGGGTTTGGGGGAAGGGGGAAGGCCAGGTTGCTGTCTAACCTGGTTAGAGGAGCCCGGCTGCAGGGCAAAGAAAGAGTTTTGAACCCTCTGTGTGTGTGCGTGTGTGTGTGTGTGACCCCTCGGGTATCACACAGGGTCCCCTGATCCCATATTGGGTGGGAAGTTCCCAGTGGTGTAGCGCTGCCAGGACTGGGGTCCGAGGGTGGGTGGTCATACCAGGACCTGTGGGTAGCACTGGGTTGGGCATTAGCAGGATGACAGCCTCCCTGAAGGCCACGTGGGCCAGGCTGCTGTTTGTTACGGGGTCAGGACAAGTGTTAATGCATCAGGACAAGCGCCATACCAGGGACAGTGTGTCAGACCAGGGTGAGGGGGTGGTGCTCTTCGGTGGCACCTAGGAGTTTCTGCCCACGCGTGGGACACCACATCCCTCTGGCATCATGTGTTATCCCTGGATGGTCACAGGGCAGAAGACCCTACTGGTGCCAATGAGGGGCAACCTGTTGGTGGATGTAGTGTCATCGGTGCCATTGGTGACCTTCTGGCCTTCAGGCTTGGCTTGGTGGCTCTGCTGGGGACCACTTGGCCACACACAAACAGCTATTCAGGGCCCTGTTGAGGAGAAGGGAGGTGTCTCTGCTGGTGGAGGCGAGACAAGACTTGTTGGGGTTAAGTAGGGCTTGGCTGAAGGGATGACAAGATGTCTGCAGAGGAGATGTCAAAATGGAGCCTGGCCGTTCAATGGGCTCGGCTGGCTTGTGCTGGGGTGCCCAGGCAGGAGCACATTATTGCTCAGGGGTTTGCTAAGTAGCAATAGTAGGGTTTGGCACTGTTCTCTGGCTTCTCTTCTGCGAAATGGAAGTTGGAGTTTCTGCCTTCTGTGGAAGTTTTCTCCATTAGGAATTAAGACCGTATGTGCATGTTGGTGGTACTTTAAATGGGTCTGTATCTTGGAGGAAGATGGAAGCTTAGCTCTGATAGGAGATGAGCTCTGCTGTCAGTGAGGAAAGGAGGAGAAATCATGACATGCATCCTCCCAGGTTGCCAGGGGTATGATAGGCATTCCTTCCCCTAGGTCCTGCTCAGTGGAAGCTAATGGGGGTGGTGGGAGAGGCAGGAAAAGACCCTTTCTCTGGCTCTCCTCCCTCTGCATGGCCTACCAGGGCATTTCCCCCCACCCTGCCTGAGGGGCTCTCTCTCACCCCCATCCCTGTGCCCTGCAGCAGAGGCTGCGTCAGGAAGCAGAGCCTGGGCGACGGCAGCCACCTCCACTGGGGAATGCAGAACAAATCTTTTCCAGATGGGATAGGGGCCACGTTCCACCTCTTGCAGGGCAGCCAGCTCTCCACTGCCTCCTTCTCCTCACTCCTACTCCAAGCATCTCTGTGCTCTGTGCCAGGATGGGCTTCATTTCCAGGAAAGCATCTGGAAATGCCTTCTCTTCAGCATCCTTCCCCAAACCTGTGACCTCACAGCCATGCCAGCCAAGCTCTGACTTTTGTACTTCTAGGTCTAGCACTGAAGTGCTTTAGTGACCTCAAGGGTCGGGGTATGTGCCAGCTGTGGGTCTCAGTATTCATCCTGGCCTCTGGCTGCTTGGTTACACTCCCTTCTTTAATATACAACAGCCTGGAAAGTCAATCCATACAATCCTGCTTCTCAGCCTATTTATCCACCTCAGCTGATAAATGAGAGGTGGCTGTGAGGCTGGACAGTGCTGCAGAGTCACTGTACCACCCATGGGTGCCCTGGGCAGGAGCTTATGACTGGACCCGTCCCAGCCCAGCTACCTCATTTACCTTCAGTCACCCCAACCTTTCATCCCATCTGTAACCCTAAGCCCCAGGCAGCAGTACCAGTCTCACCATTACAGAGAGACTGGCTACTGGGCTTATCATGGAGCAGACAAGTGGCCCAGCAGCTTTCCCAGATGAGCATTTGCTTTGACTACCACAACATCAAAGACAGGGCTGTGCAAATTGCATCCCCTCATCTTCCCAGCACTCATCCCTCCAACACGGGGTTGAGGTCTTAGAGGTGACTGAATGTGATGGGGAGGGAGAGAGGAATGGACAGATGTGGGGGGCTGAAGTCTCTGCCCCCCACTTCCTGGTGCTCAGCCCTTCATCCCATCTCACTTTGCAGTGCCTTCCACTCGCAGACTCAATGCCTGAAGGAGGCTGATACAGGACTCCCCTCCAGTAAAGAAAAATCCCTCTACTCCCTTTCCCCAGTGGCTGGAAGAAGCCCAGGGAAACTGATGAGGGCATCCCAACTTTGTGATAGGGTGCTCACCCATGAGTTTATATTCCCTGCCATTTCAGTTTGCTGCCTTCCCACCTGCCTTCCTTCCCTGGGAAATTTCCAAGAGATGGACCTCCAAGAGCACAACAGTGCTGGAAACTTCCTGAAGAAGGAGGGCAGGCAGGGGGCTCGGTGGGAAGGGGGTGCCTTGCTCAGTGCACAAGAAGCAGATATCCTGTTGCTGCCCAGGGTCTCTGGCTCATATTTCCTCATTAACTGAAAGTGCTGCTCGTTTGCAGGTGACTTCCAGATGTTTCCATTCTTCTCTTGGGGCCATGAGGGCACATACCACTCGGGTATGGGGATGACTGCCAGCAGCGGGGTGGGGGACAGAACCCTGCCACGATGGGGATGAGGGTGCAGAGAGCTCCCTTGCCCCACCTGGCATGGGCCCATCCAGCTCCCCCTCACCCTGGTGCTGTCAGGTCCCTCCTCCCTGCTCCCAGCCCCCCGCCCTCGGTGCTGCCTCCAGTCCACGTCTCGCTGCCCCGGGGATGAGCTGAAGGCAAAGCCGGTTTTAGGGTGAGCAAGCCAGAGTGGTGGCAGGAGGTGACACCCTGGGGCAAGGGATAGGTGTAAGCACCCGGCGTCTTGCCGAGAGCATCCCTGGTCTGATGCCAGCTCTGGCTTTGTAGGCACTGGATCCCTCATGCCCTATAGTTTCTCCACTGGGGCGATTTTTCCTCTGGCTGAACCCCCCGATGTGCTGGGCCAGGCTCAACCCATTTTTGTGCCTGTGCTGTGAGTCCCCCACACTGTGCCTGTTACATTGAGATAACCAGGGAAAGGGACTGGAGTGGTCTGGTTTCCAAAATCCTTGAGTTGCACTGGGGAAGGAAAGTGAGGGGACTGTGATGAGCACCACCAAGCAGGCAGCAGCCTGGTTAGACCCACTCATGCTAGAAGTGGGGTGGATAACCCTGTAAACGCCCATTTCGAACTTTCAACTCCTCCCCTCCCCTGGAGCAGTGGGAGGCCGAAGGAATGGGACTGACCACGTCCTGCTTGTGGGATTTGCAAAGGGGGGAGTGTGTGCTTTTCCCCTGGGAGCAGGGCTGGGAACTCAAAGCCTCGGGGTTTGCCAAAGCCCAGGAGGAGGTACGGATGAGTTCCCAGGCTTGTTGGCGGGCTGCCTCCCTCCCTCTGCCCATCTCTTCCTATCCCAAATATTTTCATCTTTCCTCCTCCCCCCACACTCCCCAGCTTCCTCCTGGTATGCTAGTCCTGTCTGCTGGCCAGGGATGTGGGGTGCTGTAGGGCTGCTGTGGGTGTTGTGGGGTGTTGTTGGGTGTGAGGATGAAGGGACAGATGCCAGGACAGACCCTGATCTATGCTTTCCCTCCGAGTTTTACATGGGCACAGAGGAGAGGGAAGGGGGGTTTGGGACATAGCTGGGAGGGGGAGGGAGGATGTTGCATAAACCAGAAGTAATCCAGGAACAGCTGCCTGTGGCCTGGAAACACTTCTGTGATTCCACGTATTAGGAAAGGAGATGTAAATATAAAGATATATATTTATGTATGTAGACTACATCTCCCCAGAACAACTCCACCCTTGATTCTCAGTTCTTTTTCATAGACCTTGTAAAAGTCAATGCAGGAGAGACTGGGGGGAGGGCTTAGATATAAATTTGGTGCTTGGAGAAGCAGCTGTCTGTGTGCAGGGGGATCTGTGAGTCTCTTTGCCCTCCCTCAAATATGTTTCTGTGGCAGGACAAGGAGGGTGAACACAACTACAGGGGTTTGAAACCCACTCAGGCTGGAGGGAGCTGGGATTGAAGTTTTTGGGATGGGGAGAGAAAGGAGGAGATGATGAGGGTAAGGAGGGATGCAGGGGGGAAGGAGGGGATGGGGGTGAGTGGGAAACTCTGGGCCTTTGGGAGGAAAGAGCCTTTTGGAAATGAATTGCATGAGGAGGTGCAGAAAGCTGTTTTGGGGAAAGGAGGAGCTGGGGGATTTCAAGGCAAGGGAGTAGGTCCCCAGGGCTGGTGTGACATGGGAGAGGGGACCATCAAGGAATGGGAGATGCATCCATAGAGCAGAGGGGGAGTGGCATGCAGCAGTGAGGAAGGGTACAGTGTACAGAGAGAGGACATGGGGATATAGGGAATGGGGATTAAGAGATAAGTTGTCCATGTTGGGAGTGGGAGAATGCTTGGGGAACCCGTTCTGGTCAAAGGGAAGAGGTGAAAACCAGGGGAGTGGTTGGACACGAGGCCTGGACAACTCTTTTATCCTAATGATTTTGCCTGTCCCTCCAGCCCATGTATTTTTGGCCCACGGAAGGAAGGGGGTGGGGATGCAGAAGCTGCTAAAAATAGGGGTGTCCCTGCCCATTCCCCCAAGGCGGGCATCCGTCTGCCTGCCTGTGGGGTTGCTGCGGGATCTGGAGGAGGGGAGCAGATCCAACCTCCTCCCCATGGCGTCTGGCTCCGCTTTTGTTTGTCTCACAGCCCTACAGGGACAGGAAGAGGCTGCAGGGCCGGGGAACAATGGCTCATTCTCCGGGAGTCTGCGCCTGTGGAGGAGCGATAGGGGACACGGGATGGTGGCCAGAAGGCACAACCTCCTAGCGCCACTGCTGCAGCACTTCAGCCCCCAGGAGATGATGGGCTCCACTGGTGGCATGCATGGGGACCTTCCCCAGCCCAACCCTCTTCCCCAGGTTGCTGTGCCCGGGTGTAGAGGGGTGAGGAGCTGACTCACAGTGCGTGCACTTTATAGAGGAGACCAGGGAGGCAATGCTGCCAACCTGAAGGGCGGTGGGAACGCGTTTCCAGCCAGCACTGGGGAATGCGCTGTCAGCCTCTCTTGAGCCTCCGAAACCTGGAGTGTGGCTGGAGCTTGCACCCCACAGTGGGAATGTCCCCAGGTGGGGCTGGGAAGGTATTTTTATCTGGGAGCTGTAGTGTGCCTCTGTCCCAGCTATCACTGTGCTCCCAGAGGCAATGCCAGTATTGGTGGAAGCTCCCTCCGTGCTCTGTGCTCCCTGCTGTCTGGGAGACTGCCAAGGGGCATGGATATGTGTGCATGGTGGGGGGTGATAAATCCTTTTATCCTACCTCTTTCTTCTCCAGACCCTCCTTTTGAGGCAGTCTCTCTCCCGGATGTTAGATCTAACAGCATGGTGCTGGAAACTCCGCAGGGAGAGTCTCTCCCCACACTTCTTCTCCAGACTTGTTAGGGATACGAGGAGGTGGTGTTAGCACCTGAGGTAGGGGAGAGGTTAGGACATATTTTGCAAAGATTGAGCAAGAAGGGGACAGAAGAACCTCCCTGTTTCCAGCCCCCTTTTTTCCAAGGTCTTGGATAGTTGGGGCTGAATGCTTGCCAGGGCTCCTCTTGTTTACTCAGCCGGGGAGCTGACACATCCAAGGTCTCTGCTGCCTCCACTTTCCCACATGCTGCTGGCCGGCACATTCCAGGGCAGAGTGGAGATCAGTGCAGAGGCATACCAGAGGTTTCCATCTGGGATGCCATCCCTCCTCCCTGCTCTCCCCAGGCATCTGGCACTTCTTGCCAGGTTGTGAAGAGAAGGGCATCACATGTGGTCAGCATCCTGGGCCTTTAGAAGCCAGGGCTTGCACAGAGCCCAAGCGTGGATGGGGACCCCAGAGACAGGGATATGCCTCTTAAATTGAATGCCTTCAGTAAGGCTCTGTCTTTCCTGGTTCCCTCTGCACATCTCAGTCCTGTTCCCTGTGATGACCCATGGGAGATGTGTGGAGGAGTCGGGGACGCCTGTCTCAGCTTAGTCCTCCCTAGAGAGACCTGAGGGAAAGGGGTAACACCCTCCTGGGCAACAGTCCAGCTTTTTAGTTTTAGGATGGGCACCTATTCCTGCACCGGGTTTAGCTTGCTGAGGGTTAACAGCGCTGGGCTCTGCAGCTGCACCCTTCTCCTGCAGCCAGCAGCTCTGCTCCCTCCCGGGCAGCAGCCCAGACCTAGTGTGGCTGCCTTTGGTTTTGGGAGAGAAGGCCACAAAGCTTTTAAAAATAAATGCCAGGAGATAAAGAAGGGTTTGGAGAGCTGGCTGCAGGGCGGGGGCGGGAGCATGGGCCTCGCCCTGTCATTTAGGCTGGACGCCCGTGTCCCGGCGATGCTGCCACCTCCGCCGGGGCTGCTGGCATCTTTGCCTCCTCCGACCTCGGGCCGCTGCAGGCAAAGGACCGCCACGACCTTTCCCTTTCCCCCGCAGGCTGGCCCATAGAGGCCCCTTTACGCCCAGCCCCAGCGTCTGGAAGCAGGGGCCTCGTCTCCCTCCTCGGCTGCCACAGGAAATGCGGAGCCTGGAGGTCAGGGGCCAGCCGGCAGCTCCTCCCGAGGGGGCCAAGCAGCCCAGCGCTGGGGCTTGCATCATGCCGGCGCCCGCCGCAGAGGAGGGGAGGGAGGCAGAGCCCTGGAAGGGGGAGGGAGAGGGCCAGGCTCTTCCTGTTTATGTGACTACTAGACCCCCAAGAAAGGGAAAGGACTTGGAAAGCTCATTGCTCTTGGGCGGGCTCCAGCAAGCGACTGTCTGTGACTCTTAGCCCAGGGATTGCATCTATGTGGCAGGGTGTGACTTTGCAGGGGAAATGGGCATCCAGCTCCAGGGAGGACTAGGATTGCATTCTGGGGCCTTGTGAAGCTCTGTTCTAAGGGAGAGACTGTGGTTAGCTTCCTGGGAAATGAGGGACAGCTCCTGCTGCACGCCAGGCTTTGATTCCTCCCATGGTTGTCTCTGGCTGATGCTAGTCTCTGTGGGATGGTCTAAAGGGCAAAGACCCACTCAGGCCAGGACAAGGAGGTAGCTGGGTATTTTGGCTTTGGGACAGAGGAATGGGAGCACTGGGAATGCCAGGCATGGAGGAGTGTTTAGGGGAGGGTGCCTTTACAGCCATGATGGCTCCAGAACAGATCCTATACAGCTGCCAGAAGGGCTGGAGACCTCCCATGTTATCTAGGGTCACATCCTGTAGGGCATCTGCTGTGGCCGTGGTGGTATGCAGAGGAGGAAATGAGGTCCAAGATGTTATGCTCTTTTCTTCACCTCTGGCACCATACTGCTCTGGCTTAGGTCACATCTGTACGGAATTTGTCATAACTCAGCTTTGGTTTGTAGTCCTTGGCTCATGCTGAGCCTGGGCTGAGGGGAGCCCTGTGCCACCTCTGGTGCATGCCCTGGAGGACACACCATTAGACAGCATTAGTAGGAGAAAATGAGAGTTACAGCCCCTTTGCAGTCCCACAAGTAAGCCAGGCCCGGCTCAGCGCAGCAGCTGTAGGGTAAGAATAGCTGGGTGCAGCGTAGGTCATAGAATCACTGAATAATAGAAGTGTTTGGGTTGGAAGGGACCTTAAAGTTCATCCAGTTCCACCCCCTTGCCAAGGGCAGGGACACCTTTCACTACACCAGGTTGTTTAAAGCCCCATCCAACCTGGCCTTGAACACTTCCAGAGATGGAGCATCCACTGTTTCTCTGGGCAACCTGTTCCAGTGCCTCACCACCCTCACAGTAAGAATTTCTTCCTGTATCTAATCTAAACCTGCTCTTTGTCATTTTAAAGCCATTCCATGAAAGGTCTTGGGAAAGGCCCCACAGTCAGAAGTAAGGAGCCCTGGCAAGTCTGTGGGGCAGGAATAGGCACAGCCCTTGACTTCCCATATCCTTCCCATTGCAAGGGCTGCAGCTTAAGGCCAGGCTGACCCAAAGCATTTTGGCTTTGCCCAACCACCTCCTTCCCCAAGGGATTGGCTGGTGGCGTGGTGACACCCCATGGCTCTGGAGCAGTGCTACAAGCGATGGCAGCACCTGGCTGTTCCCTGCCCTCTCTGCAGAGACTTTGTCCTCCTAGCATGGACTCAGCTCTTTTCCCTGTTCATGTCCTGGACAGGTTTTCTTTCCAGCCAAGAGGGAAAGCTCCTGATGTAGTCCTGACCTGTCTCTTTCCCTGATATGGCACATATTTAGTGTGAGTGTTGGTATCGCCCCTCCTGCCTCTCCTCCATCAGCATCTGGCCACTCTCAGCCTGACAGTGACTCAGGGACTATGGCAGCTGAACACCCTGGGGCATGTTTATGTACCAGCTCAGGAGAGGAGCCATACAGGACTTGGATCATCTCAGAGAAGAGGAAGGGGAGATGGAAGTGGTGTTTTCTATCTACGCTTCTTCCTTTCCTCCTGTTGAAGCATTCAGAGTATTTCTGAACGGAGGTGAGCAGAGCTCCCAGCTAAGCCGCTCAGCTGATGTCTTGGTGACAATTTGTTCTTCTGAATTCAATCTGCTTACAGACAGTTTGCTCATCTCTGTGATGATATCTGAGCTGTTTCTTCTCACTGTCTCAGTGTCTTTGCCTTCATCTGTCCTGGAAAGACGAGCCAGGGTTTGCTTCTTGGTCCTTTTTTGCTCCCACCCTGAGCTAATGTTCCTGAGAGATGGTGGAAACCCTCTTGGTTGGGGGAGATGGCCTTGTGGAGGGGGTCACTGATGATCCTGCAGTGCAGTGGAGTCTTCTTGGAGAGGATGATGTGTACTGTCTGGGGAAACCCGTCCTTCCCACAAGGCTGGAGCTCTGCTGGAGGTGGAATAGGAGTGTTTTGTTTGCTCTGACTAGGTGCGCGTCCACAGAGGTGATGAAGGGGTTGGGAGGCCAGGATGGAAAGGGCTTCTCACTGACTGTTTGAGGAGGTCTAGGGAAGGACATAGGGGAGATAGAGAGAACTCTCCACTCAGTGGGAGTGCAGGGGAATGGCTGGCTGTTACAAAGCTATCTAGGCATATTGATTTCTGTTCTGCAGTCTCATCATCCCTCTGACTGCTAACCCAGACTCGCGACCCTGCCTCATTTAACCCATTTGCCTTTCTCTGGCTGCAGGTCAGCTACTTGTTTTATCCAGCCAGCCTGGGTCTGGGGCAGACCTCATTCACTATGATAGACTTATAGCCCAGAAAGCAGAAGTGAGACTCAGAGAAGGACAGATTGCTCATTTCTACCCCTTTCCTGCTGCCAAGGCTGGGATTGGTGAGAATACCTGAGTGACACTGAAACCAGCAGGACTGAGACATGCCCAGGCTGTCAGGAGTGCTTGTGGGGTCCACAGCCAAGTAAGAGTCTCAATTCAGAGGGCTTGCAGGATGCTAACTGGAGACATTGTCATTCCCAAGCTCTTTTTTTCCCAGGATAATGCTGAGGTCCTATTGTGATTAATGCTTTGAATGTTGGTTTACATGCAAATCTGTCCCAAAGTCATGTCCTAAGCAGTGGAAAACACTACTTCATAACTTGTGTTCGACGTCCCAGTTTCAAAGGGGTGCAGCACCCAGCAGCTGGGTGAGGTTCGTGTGGTCACATTGACCTCTGGTGGCTGCAGCCTTGGCGTGCAAGGAGGCACTAAGGCAAACGGGCTGCGTTTGGTGAGCTGCTGCTTGCTGCAGTTGAAATGCCGTTGGGTTTGTTCCTTCTCTAGACTCCATTCTCCACCACCTCTCCTACAGCCAGTAATTTGTTTTCTTCTCGAAGCAGGTACCCACTCTTTGTGGGTGCACCCTCAGTCCATGTGGTTCTTCTCCCTGAGAAATAAATTCTGCTTGCACACACACCAGTAAAAAACAAAGGTGGATCCTTTGTTGGGGAGCTGAATTTACTCCCAGTTTCTAGACAGAGTGGGTCACATCTGGGGAGAGCAGACTGCTCCCCTGTATTCCCTGTCACTGTTCAGACCCTTCTTATGCAGCCGAGAGCAGACTTTAATGGTCCTCTCACAAAGGGTGACCAACCAGACTGGATTCACAACGACCAGTGAGATGGGCTCTTGATTGGCTTGTATTCTGGAGAGAGAGGGGAAAAAATCTGGGACTAATCCCACTGGGATAATGGTTTAAGAATAAAGCAACTGCTGAGTTGGAGCCTCTTTGCCAGGGGCAGCTGGGCAGCCTTGGGGCGAGAAAGCTCATCCCAGTGACTCTAATCCCGTCATTCTGCTCTAATTCAGGTCTTCCTTGTGACCCTGCACACCTCTGGTGCCCTAAGGAGGACACAGATCTCTTGCCAATACCTTACCAAAAGGCTCCCACATGCTCTTGCCTCCTGTAGCTCCAGGCGATGGGTGTGTGCGTGTGGTGAGGGAGAGGAATGCTGAAGGAAATATTTGCTTGTTTTGCTATCTCCACACAGATACACGCATTTCCTTCCTGCTGTAAAGGCCACTCGGTTTTTGAGGGGGGACCTCATTCTTCTCCCTTCTGCGGCCACTGCTGTGAAGGGAATAAACCACTGTCAGTGTGCTGCAGCAGTTTTACATCTGCTATTAAAAGTGTCAGGCAGAAGAGCAGGTGGCCAAAGTCCTTGCAAAGACGGTTAATATAAACACTGAGTTTGATGAGTGTCATTAAGAAAAGCTTTTTTTCTGTGTGTGTTAACTAATCCGGCGTGAAGCAGCGTATGAGCCAATTAGATCAGGTTGGAGTCTGTAATTCTGTTTCACAAGTTCTTCTGTGTTTTTGGCATTTGTTTTGTTCCACACGGAACAGAAACTGCAGAGGGTTTTTTCATGACACCAAATCGTGTTGGGACAGCTATTGCAGGGTGGAAGTTTTTATTATTAGGGGAATTATTTCAAACTCGCTTCCTTAACCTGACTTGGGAGATCACCCTGGAGACCTCAGCAAACCTCCCCCCTAAAACTTCAACAGGAGCTGTAAGACCCTGCAAGTCACCAGGCTGCAAGAAGAATAGCTTATTTTGATTGAGGAGGAAAAAAAATTAAAAAAAGAAGGAACAAGTAAGAAATATATTGCTGAAGATGTTCTGACTGGCTCACATTCTGGACAGTGTGTGGGTAGGCAGTTTCAGCGTTGTAAATTTACTGTGCTTCCCAAAACACAGGGCAAGACTTTACAGAGCACCCAGCTTGCCATCTGTAACCACAGCTTGAGCTTTGTACCAATGGCATTTTAATCACACAATCAGGAATTTATTGAATTCCTGCCCCGCTTCAGACCCTCCTAAAGCTATTTCCAGGCAGGGGCAGACAATGCAGTGCTGAGGCATGTCCAGCCCAGCTCCCCACAGCACGGGCTCACTCACCGTGGTGACATCCCTCTGACCTCTTAGTGCCATCGGTCACCCCACACCACAAGTTTCTGCAGAAAACCCAGCAGCCTGCCACATTCTGTGGCCCTGTGTGCTAAGCCCCTCCTCTGGTGGTGGCAAGGACACGTGGCTCACCATTTGCTAGCTTGTTATAGATTTCCTCTGTGAGCCCATGTGGCTTGGAAAGTTTTACCAGTGCGACTGTTTTGGTTAGGATTTGAAAAAAAACCCAGAACAACAAACCAAACCAACAATACAAGAACAAAAAACCCCCACCCAAACACCCCAGTGTCATTCCTAGTGTGAACTCAAGTGTGCCAGCAAAAAAGCAAGTGCTACTGGTAAAGCTGTTTTGGAAATGTAATACCTGGCTGTGAGCATGTACAGTCTGGTGGGGCTGTGTGTATCCAGCAAACTGGGGTTATCTTATACAACTGCATCTTCCCTCCAGAGCATGAGCTTAGCATCCCTGTGCCTCCACACCCTGGCCAAAAAAAGAGCATGGAATGTATTTTTCCTCTCAGGAGCTGTTGGGATCAGTTACCCAGCCCAGAGCCAGGGGTGGTCTTCTTGCTTGTGGAGTACCTGCCAAACTCAGACACTCACAGTGAAGGGGAACAGGTAATGGAGCTTGTAAAAAAATTAAGGATATTAGTCACGTAGTCAGTCTAAGGACCTGCCCTTATTGCAGTACTAGTCAATTATTGAATTATTTATTTTTACCCAGGACTTGGATGTCTGAGACTCTTCCGTGGGCAACTTAGGGTGAAGATATTTCTTTAGCTGTTCTTGATGTGGGACCTGCTCTGTCTGATGTCTGAGTGCTCTGAGTCACAAAGCAGTGCAGCCACTGCCCGTGGGGTCAGGGTGGGTGGAGGAAGAGGATTTCTTTGTCATCAGCCTTGAGTTGGTCTCTGTGTGAATGAGAGAAACCAACTCTTGCTTTGAGACTTTTATCAGGATTGTGAAGATCTTATCTTCTATCACCACATAATACCCGACTCAGGAAATCTTTTCACTAGAGAGGGAGGGAGAGAGAGACCTGAGTTGTTTTCAAGAGAATACCTAGCAGGCAAAAATTGACATGGCCTGAGTCAGAACAGGTTCCCAGCAGGCAGCCTTGCTTGTACTTGCTTTTCATCACTCAGCTGGATGCCTCTGGCTGGGGGTGAGGACCGGAGACAGGAGCTGTGCCCTGCTGCTGGTGGTCCCAGGTCACCACGTACCCCCTGTGTGGGAGCTGTGCAGTGCTGGGCTTACAGGGGAGGGGTGGGTGAGTCAACAACAAACTCATGTGCTCAGAGTGTCAAGCAGTGCCTGTCGGGATGGATGCCATCCAAGGGCAGCTTGCTGAAAGCCCCACGTGCGTGCGCGTGCCTGGCGTTTGCTCAGTGTCTCTGTACACTCTGCAACAAAAAGGCTGCGTGCTCTGTGCATCACATAGGTGCACTCTCAGTTCCCAGGTGGTGGTTCTGCTTGATCTTGAAAAGAACGTAGCAGCATGGGGAAGGGGTCTCGTGAAAGCCTCCCTTCCCTCAAATCACCTTACTGAAACTGGTGCGGGAGCCCTGCCATTGGCACCGGAGGAGAAACAAATGAAGATGTTCAGTTTGGGTGCCGCAGAAATTCTGGTGGCCTGGTTCATACATCTGCTTCTTCACTTATGTGAATAGGGAGAGAAAGATTTCCGTGGAGGGGTGGGGTCTAGAAGCTGCAGTGGTGGGGTGCTAAAGGCACCTCCCTTTTCCAAGTGTGCTGGCAGGGGCAGCAGCAATGCAGGCTCCTTCATGTTGTGTTCAGAGCCCTGCAGGGATGCACAGCAGTACTCTGTGCTACCCTGTGGGCTCACTCCAAGGCTGGGGAGAACCAGGGAACTCCCATTTCTTATGAGCTTGATAATGCTTTGGGAATTTCTTGTACAGAGCCTGCACTATGTAGCCTAACTATTGAGGTCTGACATAGCTGAGAGTGAAGAAATGAGAATGAAATAGAGTTGCTAGAGAAAATGAAAAGCATTTTAGCCTTGAAGGGAGAGGCTTGATGTTGGCGTCCAGTTCCATCTCCCCCAGAGCCGTCTTTGTCCAGTGGTATGCATAGATTTGGGCAACTGAGTATCTGCCAAGTGTGGAGGGCATTCTGTGCAAACTCTTTGGGATGTTGTGTGCACACACAGGTCCACTCCTGGGATTGCTGTGGCCGATTGGACAAGAGGAAGGCTTCCCAGCATCGTCTCCTGGCCTATGCCAGGCCCAGGTTGCAAGCCCCTGCATGCCCTGGAGTACATCCCCATCACACTGCCCTGGGGCGTCTCCACGCCCAGTTCCACCCACGGACACAGCTGAGGACTGGGGCCAAAATCTAGCCTGTGGGCTCTCTTCTTGGCCTGGGTCAGGCATCTTTCCACCACTCTCCATTTTTTCTCCTTGCTTGGATCCTCCCTCCACAGAACCAGGTGTACAGCTTGGGTGGCCTGGCTACAATTTCTGGTGCCCTGGAACCACAGGAAGCCCCTCCTTATGAATCTCTTCTTTGCAGCAGAGCGTGGGGGAGCTGTGCCTTGCCGAGGAGACCCCCATCCTGCCCGGGCAGGGTCCCGGACAAGACAGGCACCCCCTTCCCCCGCCGGTCTGTCGGCTGCGTTTCCGAAGAGAAGTGGCTGGCGAACCACATCCTTCCGGGGAGCAGCTCTGTCCCGGGGCTGGGGACCGAGGTGGGTTAGGACAGGACACAGACACACGCAGAGAAAAACCCTTCCCCGGCTGGGCCAGGTGAGGAGCAGCCGGAGGCTCTCAGGAACCGGGAGTGGCCGAGGGGGATCCGCCCCCGCCCCGCCGGTGAGTGCCCCCGCGACCCCCGCAGGTGGGCAGAGCTAAGCTCTCCATAGCCCGGGGGGCTGCCGGCTTCTTTCCAGCCGGCTGGACGAGGGAGGGAAGGAGAGAGAGAGAGAGAGAGAGGGAGGGAGGCAGGGAAAGAGGCTGGGAAAGCGCGGCGGGGTGGGAAGGGCGCTTCAGACACACCTGCCGGGGCGGCGGCGCGGCGCGGAGCGGAGCGGGGAGCAGCCGCCCGGAGCGGGGATGGCAGGTAAGGGGCGAGCCCCCGTCCGGGAACGGGGTTCCGGGGGCGGCGGAGCCCCGCCGGGCCCGCTGTGCCGCGGAGGCGGCGGCTGCTCGGCGGCATCGCCCCGGGACGTGAGTTTGGCACTGGCTCGGGAGTGGCGGTGGTGCTGCTGGGGAATGTCTGCGCTTCTTATCCTCTTCCCCAGCCACCTCCGCAGGAATGGCCTCCGGCTCGGCATTTCCCGAAGAGCGCCTTCAGACCGGCGAAAGGGAAGCGCTCCCTGCGCCCGTCGCGGGAGGGGGGTACCCCGGGCGGGAGCGGGGCAACCGGCTCTGGAGCCTTCTGGCCACCCCTTCCCTCTCGTTCTCTCCCTCCCTCTCCCTTTCCATCTCTGCCGAGCCTGCCTGCCCAGAAGCTGGTCGCGGCTTGTACAGCCGGCTTGAGTTTCTTGGAGAAAAAAAATTGACTTAATGGGACAAATCTGCTCTGGAGTTTGAAACAGCTCAACTTCTGTGACCTGCTGCTGTGTCCTCCTCCAGCATACTTGTGTCTGTGTGACAGGAGTCTCAAATGAGAATTCAATTTCTGCAAGAAACACTGTTTTTATTCAACATAGAACAATCCATATCTGTATTTGTATTTAGGCTCCTAAACTCTTTGGTGCAGAAAATGAGACACCTGGGAATCTTTTGTGGTGTCAACAATTCTCTGTTCTTGCTATCTTCCATCCATCAGACCCCAAGCCCCTGTGTTTGCATCTGGAGGATTAACTTCTGCACAGCTCTCTTAGCCATCCTCCTTGCTGTCCTGGCTGTCAGTGTGAAATAGCATGCCATAATTTGCACTACAAGTAAAAAAAAACAACCAAAAACCCAAAACGGCAAACAGAACTCCACCCGCAAATTTCCAAAGAAAAGGAAAAAGACTAGGACGTTTCCTTCCCCCATGGAATGTGAACTTCTGCCCTGCCCCTGGGGATGTTTGTGTGCCTTGGCTACTAAAGCTGGAGTTAATGCCAGCACCACAGCAGCAGGTAACCACGCACACGTTGGAGGAGAAACGGCTTGTAAGTCTCAGGAGATCTTTGCTGTGCTTTGCCTTGACAGCTAAAAGGATTTGTGCTGGCCTGTGCAGCAGAAACAGACTTCATTTCTCGAGTGAAAATAGATAACACTGTTTGAGTTGATCCATAGCTGGAGAGAGAGCACTTTGTGCATACCTGTTCCATCACAGCTTGTAGGACTTAATGGAGCAGGTTCACCATGGCTCTGAGAGGTTTTGGCCCATTCACTTGAGGGGTTCTCTCTTGCTTTATTTGGTTGGCAGAGTGCTTGCCTTGTTGCTGCATATTTTCAGGGCTGTGTACAGCTGTGTGGAAGATACACCAAAGACAGGCTCATGTGATTTCCTGCTGATTCCAGTACCTGTAGCCAAGCTTCTCTGTGGGATGGTGTGCTCGAGAACTTGTTTGGTCACCAGTGCTTGGTGCACAGTGCCAGGGATTCATTTGCTGGATACTTTCCAGCCCCAAGTATGAGAAAGCATGTCCTAGGCTGCGAAAACTCTTGGTCCTGAGAGTTTTCCATTCTCAGAGATGCGACAAAAGAGAAGGTGTGTGATGGCTGGGAGGAATTTAAGCATGTTTGAGGGAGAAGGATGATATCTTCTCTAGACTTCCTACTATATAGGCTTCTAACTTCCTTATGTGCCACTTGTCTTCTGCATATCTAAGGTTCTAGGTGGACACTCAAGATCCTGTTGAACCCATTTGTATGTAAAATGTTTTCTAATGTATTTGAGTCCCATTTGCAAGACTAATGGATCACTTGCAGGATCATACCTTGACTCATGTTGTCCCATGCCTATTCATGCCTTCTACCTGTGCTTCTCCATCATTCCTCATCATTTTATCCTTCCCTTTTATTCTTCCAGCCGTGGAGAATGCACCTCTCCAAGCCAGCAGCCTCTCAGAGCAGGAGGAGGAAGAAGACACCATCTGGGAGAAGATCGAGAGTGCCCGGCACCAGCTGACCCGCTCCCTGAACCCAGCCAAGCTCACCCCGTACCTGCGCCAGTGCCGCGTCATAGATGAGCAGGATGAGGAGGAGGTGCTGAA
This sequence comes from Irena cyanogastra, assembly GCA_013397155.1. Lineage (NCBI taxonomy): Eukaryota > Metazoa > Chordata > Aves > Passeriformes > Irenidae > Irena > Irena cyanogastra. Next base: position 67,407 of record VWZV01006690.1, read on the forward strand.
CTCCTGCCGGTTCCCTTGCAAGAGCAACCAGACAGGTGGGAGAGACACAAGCTTGCACTTGGATGGGCCTGGTTTGGGGGGATAACTTGGTTTTGACACAGAGTGGATGCTGTGCTACGCTGCTCCCTCAGCTTTGTTGTTCTCTGAGGTGCTCTGTACCTGGGGCCTCTCCCTGCATGCACACAGAAGAGGGCAGTGCTCTCACCTCCTTCTCTCTCCTCTAGCCATTCCCATTTTTGTGGATGGAAGTACAACTGATGGAGATGCTATTTTTGTATCATGAAATGGGGCTACACAGTGTTCTCTGTGTTTTGCAGGGAATTCATCCTAGCTCTTTATCTGTTCTTCCAGGGTACCTGATGGACATCCTTCGGCGCCGTGGAAAGCGAGGCTACGAAGCCTTCCTGGAATCCTTGGAGTTTTACTACCCAGAGCACTACACACGGCTCACAGGGAGGGAACCAGCCCAGCGCTGCTCTATGATCCTGGGTAGGAGCAGGTGCTCTGTTCTCCGTTCAGCTGCTGCTTGCATGGGAACGGCCAGAAAATTTTGTGCAAGTTCACGTGCCTGTGTAAAAACCGGGTTCATGCTGATGATGTGTGAGGAATCTTGACAGTTCTGTACTCTGGAACTGGCAGGGAGGGGCCACATGTACAGGTGTGACAGACTGTGGTGCCATAAGCCTGGGACAACAAGGGCTGCAAACCCTCAGGAGAACTTGTCACCTCTTGGTGGAAAACAGAGCATTGGGCAAATCTGTTTCTTGGGGTCCTGTTTCAGCAGCCAGGAACAGGTTCTCCTTTGTCTCTTCCCAGATGAGGAAGGCCCTGAGGGACTAACTCAGTTCCTGATGATGGAGGTGAAGAAGGTGAGGGCTCAACGGAAAGAACACCTGCTGAAGGAACACCAGCTCCAGGTGAAAAACCAGGCGTTGGAGCAAGAGCAGGTCCGGCTGGAACAGCAGCTGAAGGAGCTGCTGAAGGTGCAGGAGCGTTGCCAGCGGCTGAGAGAGGAGTGGGACTCCAACAGCGTGGAGCTGCTGAGGCTGAAGGACGAGAACTACATGATGGCCATGCGCTACGCGCAGCTCTGCGAGGAGAAGAACGTGGCCGTGCTGCGGAGCAGGGACCTGCAGCTGCTGGTAGGATCCTGGGGAGCACAAGGGTGGGCAGCGGGATGTGGTGGGGGTCTGACGGCCCAGAAGGATGCACACGGATGTCCGCACGCGGTGGCTTGTGAGCATGAAGGAGCTGATGGCACACAGGATGCGTGTTGGGGATCCTGCCCTGCTCTTGATGGAAATGTGCCCTGCAGAGAGGCTGAGGCATGGGTGCCGTGCAGGAGGGTCGCCACTGCCCGGGGGCAGCTGGAGATAGATCACCAGCTCCTGCCAGATGGTGTAGTTGGAGGCACATCGCTACAGGAGCCAGAAGCGGGGCTGATGCCTTCCCTGGCATCCCTTGGTGCTCAGCCTGGCTGCTGGCAGCACAAGGTGCCCTGTGTGCTTCTGCCTGTGCTTGCTGCACTGTGCTGCCTGCACTGCTCTCTGGGCAGCACAGGCAGGCAGCGGGCAGCTCTACTCTGTCAAGCTGTGTGTTTGTATTTACTTTTTCCCCTTCAAGGGTTTGCGTTTTCCTCTCCCTAGGGAGGCCAGTGGCTGTGCAGCCACCCACACTGGGCGTGCGTGTGCTGCCTGGAGCTGCCCAGCCTGCCTTGCTGAGCTTAAGAGCCTTCTGGCCCAGACTCCATTCCCCCTGCCATTCCCCGCCGCCTCCTCATGTCTCTCATGACGTTTGTAAGACTCATGCCCTGCATAGCTGAAGGAATTCGTGACACTGCACTCCAGCTGCCAAGCTCTCACCTCCCGCAAACATGCACCCATTTCCTGCCTGGGCAAGGACAGCCCTACCTTGAACCTATTAATAACCCGTATTTTTAAGCGCTCTGCTGCCTCCTGGCATTCCCCCTACCAGTCTGGACCTCTCACACAGCCTTGTGATTACCCTTCATATCTCATTCTGTTCTGCCAGTGGCAGGATCCTCCCCTACCTTTTTTCCGGTATTCCTGCCATTGCCAGCTCCCCTGGGCCTCTTTGGAGCAGGGAGGTGAATCACTTGTAGGTAGCTGTGGCTGAAGAAATCCCGCTGGAACAACGTCTCTGCTTGCCTTCCCCTCCTGACTCTTGGGTCCAGAAGTGTCTGGTCCCCAAAAGTCATTGAAGGTCTTTTGGGCAGATTCACAGAAGTAATTTTCAGTTCCTGAATCCCTCCTTGGCAATTTTGGCAGTGCTTCTTGGTGGCTTTGACAGACTTCTCCTGTCCCATTTCCTCTCAAAGCCTTACTTACCTGTAAGAACTTGGTTCTCTGATCAATCTAATCAGTCATTACAAGTCTGGGAGGACCTTTCTTATTCTTAAAAGTCACTGACCTCTGCTGTCTCCGGTGACGTGGTGGTGGAAGAATGTGGGACCAGGCCAGGGAATGATGATGTCTCTCTGTAGTACCCTGCAGCCTCCAGCACCTTGAACCTCAAACACCTCCCAGGCCAGAGGTGGCCTCCCACTCTGAGTAGCCTTCAGTGGTTTTTCTGCTGTGAATTTGTTTCTCAGCTGCTCTAGGAATCTCTGAGATACTCACAGCTGCTGGCCCTGGCAGTGCACCAGAGGTCCCATGTCCACCCACGGTCAAGGTCAGCTGCACTGTGAATGCCCCAGGGTAGCAAGAAAGTTGTTGCACCAAGAGATGATCCTGAATATGCTTATGCAAGTGCGTCTTCCTCCTTTCCCTGAGGGAAAGCTTTTGTGTGCAGCTGTGCTGCTAACCTGGGCCCAGCAGTAGGATACTCCTTCACATGGTTGCCTGTGGTTGCCTCCTGTGCCTTACTCGCCTCCAGACCTGTTTTCTTCTCAGCACCTTCTCTGCTTCACTCTCCTAGTAAGGCAGAGCTGCAGGGCAGTGTGTGTCAGACTGTTTCTTCCCTGGGTTGTAGGTGGACCAGCTGAAATGCAAAGTCTCCGGCCTGGAGGAGGAGTGCAGCCTGCTGCGGAAACAGGCATTGGCACCGCCCCAGCGGGAGGCGGAGGAGCGGGGCCACCCCGACACCGTGTCCGAGCTGTGGGCTGAGAACCAGCGGCTCACGGCATCGCTGCAGGGCATGTTGCAGGTACCTGCTAGGGCAGGGCAGGCTCCAGGTCGCCTCTTTTCCTGGGCCGCTTCCAGTGCTGTTTACACAGCCTCTGGAAAGATGGGGAAATTGTTGGTTTGGGCTGGCCTCTCCCATCCTCTGAGCATACTGCTGGGCTGTGGTGGCTGCCAGTGTGTCTGGGTACTGATGGGTGCTTTTTTCCAGCTCTATAATTCTTGGCTGGGCTCACAAGTGTGACTTTGTGCCTTGGAGTGCACAGCAGGTTGATGCTGGATGATGATGGCAGTTGTGCCAATCTGCCAGTCGCTGCCCTGGTCTGTTGCTTGCTTGGTGCTTGTGGTGCAGTGACAGTACCCTCTTGCCTCTTAGAAACCCGGCGAGGGCCCAGTGCCAGGCTCTGAGCAGATCCTGCTGGACATCCTGGAGCATGACTGGAAGGAAGCCCAAGACGACCGGCAGGATCTCTGTCAGAAACTCAACTCCCTGCAGAATGAGCTGCAGTGGGCCGAAGAGCTGAGGGATAAGGTAGAGCATTCATCACTGCCTCTTTCCCTGCGTACCAAGCAGGGCCTGGAAGAGAGGGGAGGCATGCTGTAAAGCAGTTGCTTTCAGGAAAGCTAATGCTGGTTCTTGCTGTTACCAGTACCTCCAGGAGGTGGAAGATCTGCAGCTGAAATACCGAACACTGCAGAAGGACTGCGATCTCTACAAGCATCGCATGAACACAGTGCTGCTGCAGCTGGAGGAGATCGAAAAGGAGCGGGACCAGGTAAATTGCTTTGCACCGCCCAGCAAGAACAGGGCTCTGGATACCTCTCCGTGCCCAGTGGATCTTGTCCAGCCATGCCAGGGTGGGGGGTGTGGATCAGCAGGGCAGTTCTGTGTCTTTTCTCGCTCTCAGTCTGGCTCCTTGCAGGCCATCCAGAGCCGCGATGGGGTGCAGCTGCAATACTCCCAGAGCCTGATTGAGAAGGACCAGTACCGCAAACGTGTGCGGGCCCTGGAGGAGGAGCGGGATGAGCTCCTAAGCAAGCTGAGCCAGGCAGAAGGGCTGAATAGCACGCTGGAGGCACAGCTGCAGCGGTGCCAAGGCGGCCGCAGCCTCAGCAAGGTGAGGGTGGCTAGAAGGAAGGGGAAGGAGGGAAGGCAAAGGGGTCAGGACTGATTTCTGGGGGATGCAAATGGAATCATGGAGTCCTTCTCTCGCAGATGTGCAGCTCTTCCTACTCCCTCTGCTCCAACCTCAGCAGCACCTGGAGCCTTATAGACAACCCTACGAATGGACTCATGGATACCCTGAGGTCTTCTGTTACCCCATTCCCAGGGGATTCAGCCATTCAGAGCATGGTGAGTGCTTTACCGTGTGGGACTGGCCCTCAGCTGAGGCCAGTGGAGACACTGCTCAGGAAGGGCACACAGGCATTGGAGTGGCTTCGTCGTGAGGCTGTGACTGGGTGGAAGACTGAGCATGGGGTGTTGTGTAAGGTGTCAGCAGATGCAGAGCTCTCAGTCTCTTAACAAACTGGCCAATGCTGCCCTAAAGGGTGTGAAAACCCTTCATCCCATATGAGACCCTAGAAGCCAACAGCCTCATGTAAGATGCTATCCTCCCTAAGATGCTGTTTAATCTACACATGCTGGAGGAGAAATCCAGACTCTTTTGAACCCTGTAGCAACATCAGGTTGTTTTTAAGGGAGTCAGGTTGTTCTTTGACTCCTTGAACTGTCATCCCAGAGCACCCTGAAATGGGCAGTCCCACAGGTTACTCACACCTCTGGGTGTGTGGTGGCCAAAAGAGAAATGTAAGGACAAGGGTTGTGTAGTCTGTTCATCTGCTACTGCTCCCACAGCTTGTGCTTTGCAAAAAGATGGGGATGCAGCATCATGAATCTCTAGCTGAGCTTTCTGCTTGGGAAAACAAGGTGCCTCTGGGAGTTTGGAGGGATGTGGATTATCCTAAAGAGGGTTGTGGCAGCCAAGGAGCTGTTTGCTCCCTTGGCCTGCAGGGAGGGGAGAAGTGGTGCTGGGTGTTGGTGTTAGCAAGCGTGTCTCTCACTCTGTCCCAGGACGAGACTCCCGACAGTGAGAAGGACATCAACCGCCTTTCCACCTTCCCCTTCCCTCCCTGCATCGGCTCCATCCTCCGGCGGCAGCGGGAAGAGAGGTGCATGCCCTACAAAAGGTGATTGCTGAGGGCTGCTTGTCTCTTCTGTGGGGGCTGTGGGGTCCAGCGAGAGATGCCTGGCAGGGTTAGGAGAGAGCCTGGAGTGGGAACTGAGTGGAAAGGCTGGCTGGAAGCTGTGTGCTGGCTCCAGGAGTGCTTGGGGGTGGTGGGGAAAGTCTGTGGATCTGAAATTGAGAATGGGATGCAAACAAGCTTTGGAAAAGCTGCTGCCTTACAGATCCATTTTGTGTCTTCTTTGTAGCTTGTCCTGTGGCTCCTTTAGCAGCATTGAAGATGCAACAGGTACAAGGCTTTCCCCAACGGGCTTAGCTAGAATGAAGTTGGGGGTGTGGGGAGAGGGGTGGGACAACTGACCCTCCCTCACACCTCTGGTTTGTGCACCTCATTGCAAGGGCTCTGAACCTGTAGCATGGTACTATGGGCCCTCAAATCCCCCTGTGCCTTGTCAGGCACAGCAGCTGGAAAAGCTGGCTTTTCCTCTGCAGGGCAGGTAGCTATTTGCATCAGCTCTGTTTGACTCCTGGAGAGCTGTTTAGGGGAGGAGGTGATAGGAGAGGGAAATACCTTTGCCCTGGGGTGTTACTGGATACTTCCTTCATCTGCTACTACCTGTGTGATGGGTTGTAAGTCTTCTGGAGTGAAGCTCCTGGTGCTGGCAGGTCCTGTGGTGGGTGCTGGTGGCTGATCTCTGGACACATCCATGTGGCCCTGGCTGCTGCTGCCTTCTGACCAAAATTCTGATGAAGGGAACAAAGATTTGCTTGTTCTCAGGAAACACGGGAAACCCTTCTCTTGAGGGTGACCATTCAAAGCCTCCCTGCAGCCTCAGTTTCCCAGTCAGATGCTAGAAAATGGTCAGGAGAGGATGGCAGAGCCTTGCCACCCCCAGAACACAAACTCTCTGCAGCATTAGTAGAGGTAAAGTGCTCTCCCTCTCCCTTATGCTCTTTCCTAGGCAGCAGTTTTCCTGGCACCTTGCTGGGGGCCTTCTCCTCTTCCTCCAGCAGCACCTACACCAGGGTGAAGTCAGAGATCTGCTTGTCCACGCTTTCCACCCGCAAGGAGGTCACCAGGAGGTGACTGCTGCTCTCTGAGCTGGGCACTCTGTGGTGGTGCTTGAGGGGGCATTTTGTGGTGCCAGGGACTACACTTGGGAGACCCTTCCTTTCTGCCCCTCCCTAGCAGCTGCAGGCCCTTTCTGCAACAGTGAGAGAGGAGAGAAATGAAGATCCTATAGTCCTTGCTTCCTAGCAGGACTTCAATTTTTTGCACTGTTATGGCAGGGCTGGAGATGTTGCTGTGGGCTGGACATGCATCTGTCTAGGTAGGATAGGACTGTGGGAGCCCAGCTTGGCTTTGGTGATGGGGCTGGTGGGATAGAAGGGGCTGTGGGGCTTTGTAAGCTCTGTGTGCCATGCCGAGTCATGAGCTCTGTGCTGCAGTAAACACCCTGCAGCTGGGCACAAGGCGTGGGGGACTGGCTCTTAGAAAAGGCAGTAAACCTCAGTTGCCAGACTTGGCATTTCTCCTTGCCAGGTCACTGGTGGTGCAGCTCACTAGCGTGGGTCATCCCAGCCACCCCTCGCCCCAGGAGAAGAGGCTTGGAGCAGACATCTCCATCCTTGGAGGGAACAGGACAGGAATTTATGTCCAGTGGGTCAAGCCAGGCTCACGGGTTGAAAAAGCAGGACTCAGGGAAGGGTGCCGGCTCATTGAGGTGAGTCTGGGAATGGGCTTCTTTTGTGGGCTTGCAAAGCATCTGCGATGATGCAAGGAGTGCAGAGTGATCCCCAGTGCAAGATGACCTCTACCCAGCTTGAAGTCCACCTCCATTTCTCTTGTTTTCCAGGACTGCTCCCTGTCTAGAGCTTTACACAGCACAAACGCCCACCCAGGTCTCATGGTACATGACCTGTGCATGTAAAAATGCCAAGACCTTCTGAAACCCTTCCTTGAGCTTTGGGAAGGGAGAAACAAAAATGAGTCACACAATTAAGATGCCAGTACAGCTTTGTGTCCCTCACCTTTGTGTCTGTCACCTTGTGGCTTTTCAGAGCAGTTTGCATCCTGCACATGCCCATTGCAAACCAATCAATTCCAGAGCAAGTTTTCTCAGGCCTTTGTGACCCTACTGAGTTATAGAGAATAATTGCTCTGAAGAAAGCTCCTGGAAGGAGGGGAGGGCATTTGTTTTGCCAAGAACGACACCACTTGAAATACAGCTGCACTACTTGAATTAATAACCCACCTGTAACTGAAAACAAACCAGTGCTCCTTCTCCCACACATGTTCATGCACACACACATTTCCTTTCACGACAGCCCACCATCCAGACTGGGTGATGGCTGGCAGCAGGTATTTCAGAGGCAGAGGAGGGAGCCAGAGGCGGGAGCCAGAGGCAGACTGAGGATGCTTTGTCCTCAGATATAGTTTTTCCCAGACTTGCCTCACTCTGTAAAACCTTTTGTGTAACCCTGATGGGTGAGGGAGCCTGGGGGATGCGTGCTCTTCTAGCCCTTAGGTCTAATGACATCGGGTCCTTGCTAGCTGAGGGTGCCATCACTGAAGGAGGAGGTGCTTTCCCTGGAGAACTGCACGCGGGAGGTTGCCTACCTGAGCCTGCTGCACTGGGATGAGCCATCTAGTCTTATCTTTCAGCTTGACCTAGAAGGTAAGGTGCTGGCAGCTAGGTCGCCTCTGAACCTGAGCTCTCTGCCTCCCTTTCTAGACCCTCCACTCAAACCTGGAGATTAATCTTAGTTATTCTCTCTCCTCTCCTCTTTGGTCCTAGGCCACCATGTCAGACACAGGGGTTGGCCGTAGCTCCAGTAGCTTTCCCTCTCTGGTGTGACTTGTGCATCCTCTGAGTTACGGGACAGAGGTACAGACCTTCTGTCTGTTTGCCTCCTCTGCACCCCAACCCCAATCCAGAGAGTCACAACTGTGCTGGGGCCTTAGCTTTCTTATCACTGACTGTTGTCTACTGCCTCCCCACCTGTGGTGACCTGTGCTTTATGCTCCAGGATACCAGCCTCTGCGGGCAGCCCTGGAGGAGGGGAAGAAGCTTTCCGGAGACTCGTTCTACGTGCGCACCAACGTGTCCCTCGTGGAGCCGTCAGACCCGTACGCGCTGTGCGTGAAGTGCCGGGAGATCCTGCACGTCACCGACACCATGCACAAGGGCCGGCTGGAGTGGTACTGCTCCCGCGTCGATCCCCTCACCCTGCGGGACCTGGACAAGGGCACGGTGCCCAACTACAGCAGGTAACCAGCGGGAGGAGGGAGCCAGGGGGTACCTGCCCCATTTGTCCCTGCTGGCCGTCCCCTAGCGGTCCTGGGGCTGCAGGCTGGCCTCTCGATGGTGTAGGATGACTGAGTCTTGTTTAGGGACCAGTGTGGTAGTGTCTGGGAGCCCTTGAGGGACTGGGACGTTGAGTGAGGGCTTTGATATGCCTGTGCTTCAGCAGGTCCGTGGGATTGGTGAAGAGGATCCCAGCAGGCTACGGTCCTTGGGGCTTCTGGAGTTGCTTGAGTGCAAGCTCTCTGTCTTTTCAGGGCTCATCAGCTTTTGAAGATCCAGGAGAAGCACCAGATGCCTGGGCAGCAGAGAGGCCACAGAAATAACGTAAGCCAAAGAAGTGGGTGGTGAGAGCTGTGTGTGTGTGCCCATGGCCATCTCATCACCTCAGAGACAATCTGCCCCACTCTGTTGGTAAACCAACTTGTACAGAGGTGGCAGATGGGTTAGCAAGCAAAGCTTTTAGGCCAGGCGGTGTTACTGCTCTGTGGCTGCTCTTCTACCACTTCCCCACTTCCCAGACTGAACCGAATGGATGGCAGACCTAATCCCTTGCATTTTGTAAGGGTGCTCCATCCTTTTTGCCAGAGGATGTTCTGCAGCCAGTTCTGCATGTGTGTGAAAATGGTAGTGCTCTCAGCCTAATTGCCCTCACTTTCTCCTCAGCTAAAGAAACGAGCCTTGGGCCAACTGCGCTTGGTGAAATCCAAACCACAGAGGAGCCCAGAACAGCCTCCCCAGCAGCTGTGGCTGGACCCCTGTTCAGGTGAGCTGTTAGCCCTGTGCCTGCCCTGTCACCCTTGGAGACCCAGTCATCCCCTGGTCAACTTTTTGTGGGGAATAAACTGCTGTGTAACTCAAGGGAGTCCCAGAAAACGGGCAGGGGGTCTGCATCCAGGGTATCTGTCCATGAATGAGTGCTGTAACCAGAGTAGGGTCTCTCCTGGGACATAAGATGGTTGGGTAGGTGCCTCCATGATTCAGGATGAAGAGGTGCTACAGAACAACGGGATGGTCTCTAAGCTGTTCTGGTCTCCTGTGTTCTCACCTTTGGCTTTCCCTTCTTCAATGCCATCTTCCAGACCCAGACACGAACCTGAAGCCTTACAGCCTGGTGCGCCCTGTGGTGGTCAAGGCACCCCGTCCTGTGGTGCTGGTACCAAGCTGCATTGCACCCCGGCTCATCAGGAACCTGCTGGACCTGCCCACCTCTCGCCTGGACTTCCACGTGTGCCCAGCAGGTAGGCAGCAATACCTGGTTGCTCAGTCCAGTTCAGTGAAGGGCTGCCCTTTTCTTGGAAGGTTGAGTTATGGTCTCATGGGAGACTTGCAAAGTCCATGAGATCTCTCTTCAGAGGGTAAGTGTGGGAGTGTCTCAGTCTTCGCACATAATACCTGTTGACAGGTCACTTTTTTGGGCTGTCTGCAAGATATTCCCTGCTATTTTTAACTGTGTCCTATCCCTTTGGCCCACAGGGAAGTCAGCCCTCTCTTCTGGTCGCCTGAGGCATGGGGATCTTCTCTCTTCCCTTGAGTGGGTGGTGGTGTAGCATTGCCTTGCTGCTCTAGGTGGCTCTTCCCACAGATGAAAACCCTGGCTGAACTGCAGGTTGACTTCATGCCAGCTCTTCCTGCCCAGGAATGGGAGGATCCAACCTTAGTGCTGTTATGCCCCTCCTTCTGCCAGGGGATGTGAGGCTGACACACGCCTGAAGAGGCTGCTAGGGAAGGGGCATTTCTCCTATAGGGATTGTTCAGAGAGAATAGCTCCCTCTTTCCTCCTTCCTCCTCACTTCTCCAGTGCTCTCTTTTCCCAGTGTTTAGAGTTCTCCCTTTGCCAACTGCAGGACTGAAAAATGAGTTGGTTTATTTGTTTGTGGGGTAATGATGGAAGTAGTGAAAAATCTCTGGTTTGCTGAAGGATAGCTCTGAAAATTTTGGCTGCTGGGCTTCTCAGCTGAGTGACTTGGCCATATATCCTGTCCTGCTGAGCCCTCTGCAGGGTCCCCCTCACACAGCATGGGGGACCTGCTTCCAAGCTTTTACTGTGATAGGGAATATACACTGAGGGCAAAAACTCCATTGTCCCCTGCTAGTTTTGCTGGCTGTGAGGGAAGGAAAATAATCCATGAGCCCCAAGCCGTTTCTCTTTTGTTTGCTGCCTGTATATTCTTTCGATCTTCCAGGAGAGTCTGCTGCCTGCAAAGGAAACGTGGCTTTGCAGGATCCAGGTCTGCCTGGGAAGTACTGTGCCACCAGGCAGCCTGGAACCTGCATAACTGGAATATGCTCTGGACCCAGTTCCAAACATGCCTTCTGCTAAAATTATTACTTTATTTCCATCTTAGGGACAAGCAGCTCCTAAAAGCCTTTTTATGATGCCTCCTCATGTTTCTGTGGCAGTGTGGGCAGCTGCCTAGAGCAGCATGGTGGGCAGGTAAAGAAAGCCTGGCTTCTGCCTCAGCCACACTGGGATGCAGGGCCTGTGGCTCCCAAGCCAGGTCTGGGTGTGTGTGCTGTGTCAGCCTCCTTTGGGAGTTACCAGGGGCACTTGGCTGTCCTTGCTTTGACCATTGCTTTGACCGTGCTGCAGCTCTGTACAGCCAGCTCTGCCCCCAGTTCTCTGTCCCACCATCAGCTCTCTGCTGCTTTCCTGGTGCTGGCTGCTGCGTGCTGTCTTGCCTCTGAGCAGGCTGCCACCAGCAAAAGGAGGTTCAGCTCATCCCCATTTTCCTCCCACTTTCCCAGCATACACCCACTCCTCTTGCTTCCCCAGCCGTGGTGCTCACTTACAGGAGCTGTTTAAGAGCCTGTGTAGCACTCACACCCTGCAGAAAACCTATCTGGCAGGATAAAGTGGTTATTTTTCTGCCATACTTTGTTAGGGAGGGGTTGGGACAGTGTGGCAGTGGGTGGATAATGTCTGTGAGCCAGCTTAGGCTGCTGTGGTACAACACAAGATGCTGCTCTTGCCATGCAAGGTGTCTTCAGCTGTGATACCTTGCTTGTTGCCTACCAGAAAGCTGCAGGAGATCCCTGCCCAAAGTGTGATGCTGTATAATTAGACTTGCTCTCCAGAATCCACAAACACTGAACTTGATAAGCACCAGCGCAGCAGCCAACATGTAGGATCTGAGGTAGAAAGTGTGTGCAAGAGGGAGAAGGGGCTGACATCTCTCTCGTCCTATGTCCTCTTGGCTTGCAGAGAAGCTGGCAGGAGGGGATCCCAGTGCAGCCCACCCTCAGGAGCACCCTGTGTCTAGAACTGCCCCCCAGGACCAGAGGGAGAGTGGACGAATCCACATGATCCGGGAGGCCATGGAGAAGGTGCTGAGGCTTTTGGTGTGGGGAGAAAGGGACAGGATGGGGCACCTCATTCAGACTGGAGGAGAGGAGGGGGCAGCTGAGTGGGGGAAGAGGGACAGTGGTGTGGTGATAGAGAAGGAGCTGCTTGCTTGGGGGTTGTGTAATTTGGAGTGTTTCACGTCGAGGTGCTGTGGAGCTGGGAAGCAACAGATATGGACATTTCCCTGAGTCTCTGATGAGCTCAGACAAAATAAATGGCAAATGGGGATTTGTGGGGGAGGCAGTGGGACATGCCATACTTAGAAGTGACCTCCTTGCTCTCATATTCCTCACATTCACCAAGGTGGCAACAGCTCTGCTCAGGGCAGAAATGTGAGGCTGTGGGTGACAGCGATGACAAAGAGGATGTGAAGATGAGCTGTGGCTGAAAGAGGAGTCCAGTGAGCTCTTGGGTTGGATTGGCAGTGATTGAGTGGGTGACCCTGCTCTTTAATTCTCCCCTTTTCTATTGGCACTGTCCATAAATCTCACTTTTAATGGAATTAGTATTGGAAAAGCAATGATATTGCACAGTATGGGGTTTGATTTAATGTAACTGTCAGGGGCTGGGGTTATTTTTTCTCCATTTAAACCAGTAAATCTATTCCATTTCCTTTCCAGAATAAACACTGCCTGCTAGAGCTGGGAGTTGAGGGTGTGAGGCATCTAATTAAAAGTGAAATATACCCCATCGTTATCCATGTCGAGGTCACTGAGAAGAACGTTAGAGGACTCAGGTGAGGAAAGACGGCGTGGCATGGATGGAGGGTACCACTGGAGGAGAGAGAAGCCCTGGTCTCTGTTCAGAGACAGAACAAGGATCAGGCAGGAGCATTGGATGTGTGTGCTGGGGCTGGTGCTGTGAGTGGAATTATTCCTTTGTGTACGTGCAGGCGCACTCCTGGGTGGTTTTGCCATCCCACCCCTTTATGCCAAGGGTAACTTCTGTCCCTGTGTTTTCCGCAGGAGCTTGCTGGGGAAGGCGGGCCAGCGGGACTCGGAGGTGCTGAAGGTGTGCCGTGGTGTGGAGCGGGCTCTCCAGACCCTGCCGTGCTCCTGGGCCCGGGTGGAGCCCCACGCCTGGAGCCACGCCGAGGAGCTGCCCAAGGTGGTTCGTGGATGCATCTTCCAGGAGCAAACCCGCCCGCTGTGGATTGAGGAGGGCGATGACTGAGTGAGGGGGCAGCAGAGCGGCTACTGCCGCCTACTGTCCCCAAGAGCTGCTCTCAGAGGTCCCTGCCTTCCCCAGCCCCTCCAGGTAGTGTGTTCTTCCTCACTGAGGGGATGCTGGTAGCTAAGGCCCCCCCAGGGTAGGGGCTTAGTTAGGGCACTGAACAACCTGGTCTAGTGGAAGGTGTCCCTGCCCGTGGCAGTGGACTTGGAACTGGATGATCTTTAAAATTCCTTCCAACCCAAGTAATTCTCGTCCCCTTGAGGGCCACCAAGAGCCAGGAAGTAACAGATAACAGTGCCTGCCCTGTCTGATCTGTCTGTATTTCATTGGAAAGACATCTTCCACCACCATGGTGGAAACCACCCCTCTGGGCTGTCCTTGGGCTGCCCTTGTGCATGGTGAGATTGACAGACAGGGAATGTAGGGGAACTGTGTGGGATCAGGCTGCACAGGAGCATTTTTCACACATGTTTGAAGCTCTTCTCCCATCCCCACCATCTCCCCTGCCCGGTGGCACTGTGTGCTCCGGGTCTTCTCTTCCCATCTACCTCGCCTCCGGCCCCAAGGCACAGGGAGCATGGCTCACACACCCGTGACCCACTGCGGCTGGAGTGACACTAAGGTTGCAACAAACCCTGGTTTTATAGGAGCTGTACTCTTTATTGCTTGTAAATTATTAATGGAGCCTTTCATTGGCAAACCGCCTGTAAAGGAGAATTAAATACCATTCATAATGGGAATGGGTGGCAGGCTGTGGGCTTGTGTGTTACTGGGAAGGTATGGGTGATATTTTTCTCCTCCTTTAGGTGAGACCCAACTGCCCAGCGCTCCAGGGGAAGGAGGGAGCGCTGCCGTTGCTGTTGTAGTGCAGCAAGAAGTGTGGGGAGAGGACAGGCTAAGTGTGCCACAGACTAAGCCTCCTGCCTCTTCTACTTGGCCCCTGGTTTTCAGTCCCTTGCTCTCTCCAGCACTGAGGTTGGTCAGGGTGCTTTAGGAAAGTCAGGGGAAAACTCACTTGAGTTTTGAATTGTGTCTGGCTGGGGTCCCTAGAGCTTTGCTTTTTCCCTCCATGCCCTAGTTAGCGTGAAGTGACAAGCCAGCTACCTCACCCTCCTGGGGGACGACAAGGAGACTGAGCCCAGCCATGCTAGGAGAAAGGGGGACAGTGCCCCTGCAAGGTGGGGCTCTCCCCCGACATGGGGCCAAGAGTGGGTTCAGACTCTGGCAGGGGGAAGATGGAGGCTGTGGGTAGCCTCACTCAGGCTGCGTGGTCCTGAATCCTGTTACGCAGCCACCATTACCAGATGCCATAGGAAAGGGGTGCCAGGATATGTGAGAGGTGGTGGTTGTGGTGGTAGGGTCTTTCCTGAGGCATGCCTGAGGAAAATGAAGTCTGTGGCTCTGGGAGGCTTGGGGCTCTTGGGGCATCAGATCAGGCATAGTCTGCTGATTTCTGGGGTCAGTGGGAGAAGATGGGCAAGCAGCACCAGAGTCAGGTCCTCTCTGTGTCCTCCTTGCCCCTGTGGTTTGGCACTGCTGGTGCCATGCACTTGTGAAGCTCTGAGCAAAGATTAACTTGCTGATCTTCACGAGTCCCCTGTGAGGTGTTATTTCAGGCTCTAAACCAGTTGCCTGTGTCTTTTATGAGGACGAGAGTAGCGGGGGGAGGAAAGAAAATGAAGATTTTAACTTGCAGTCACTAAAATGTAGAGCAAAGTCCTTGCTCTGCCCTGGAGCCATGCAACTCTTCTCTCAGGGAAGGGGGAGCTGGCATACACAGGGCTCCAGATGAAAGCTCCCAACTGGCATCCACTCCAGGGGATGCAGCCTGAGCATCCCGGCACAGCAATCCCTGGGGAGGGTGCTTGCCCTGCAGGCAAACAAAGTGGGATTCTTGTTGAGCTGATGAGAAGACAAGTCCCAAAACAAGTTCCCATTCACCCTGTCATGGATTTGGAAATTGGAATTTGCATCTTTGCTGGGGAAAAGCAGCGCTTGAGTATTCAGGGAAAACGTTTCGTGTGAGGCACTGTGACTCTGGGCTTGAAACTTCCTCATGTCCCTGCTGGCACTGGGAGCCAGCTCCAGCCCTGTGGGCTAGGCTGAAGGGGGTTAAAAGCAGCCCCTCCACCTCGGGTAGTCAGGCTGTGCTCCCAGCTTAGCCCTTGCTGCCCTCCCACACAATCACATCCCCCAGCACTTGCCTGGGGCATCGGTGCTCTCAGCCACAGGGAAAGGGAGGCAGAGGGAGGTTGCTGGGAGGCAGGCTGGCACTGCCCGGCTAGCCAAGCAGCAGCAGCACTGCCTCCCCTGCTCCCAGGCTCTCTCTTTATGCAGCTTCTCTTCCCCGAGGCCTTCAAAATTCAGCCTTAACTTGTTCTGGACATGGGTGAGAAGTGGAGCAGAGGCTCCAAGGCAAACATAAATGACCCTCTCTGCCCTGCACGCCCCAGCCCACCTTTTTTTTTACCTCCTAGGGGGGTGGCTGCCTGCTTGGAGGAATGAGTCACTGGTTAGGTAACAGGCACAAGGCAATTAACAGCCCTGGGCACCAATTACCAGCTGTAACAGCCTTGTGCAAACCCCTGTAAAGAGTCACTGAGAGCAAGATTTCTCTCTGCAGGGAGAGGATTGTCGAGGTGGTAGGTGTGTCACCCTGGGAAGTCACCAGCCCTGTGTACAGTGGCCCCCTGCCCCAGCAGAGTTTCCTGGCACCACGCTCTGTACGAGGTAGCTTTGAATTGTATTTGTAATGTCTTCTGGGGCCATCACTAGGGAGCCCTGCCTGTGCCCCACCTGTGCCTCCCAAATGATCTCCTAAGCCAGAGCTGGGAGGTGCTGCAGGATGCCTTGGAGCTATAGAAGCTTCCTTTACAGGTGCCTGAGGCTGCTGGCATGTGGCTGGAGCACTCAGGGGGGTTAATGTCTGGTTCAGGAGCATTGGCCAGCCATGTGAGCAATCCCAGTCGCACCAGGTTCACATCCCTGCAGTAATGTAAGGCCCGAAGGTGAATGACTCCCCCCGTGCCCCAAATCAGCGTAAGAAAGCATCAGTATTCAAAGGGATCTAAAAATAAAACCTGCAGGGACTCTCCAAAGGGATATGGGAGATGCTCTGGAGATGTTCTTGCTTCAGGGGAAGGCAGGAGTCTTTGAGACAGAGAAATACAGGGGAGGAGGGAAGAGAAGTGGATTCAGTGGTTTCTTCCTTACAAAAGTAAAAAGTTGTAGCCAGGGACAGGGGCAGAGTCGAAGTGTGTCTGAGATGTGGAGAAAGTGAGCACACGGGTTTAGCCCTGCAGGGAGGTCTTCCTGTGTGCCTGGGAAGTGTCTGTGGCTGGACACATGGTGGGAAGTGTGGAACAGAGAGATCCTGGCAGGCTGCCCTGCCCCTCTGTTCTGAGGTCCCATGATCTGACATGTGCATGGGGCGGGGTGTCCTTTTCCACATGGAGCCATTCCACACCCCCGCCAATTCTCCTGGGCCCCAACTTATTACTTTTTATTTTTATTTTTTGGTATGCTGAGATTGGATGCCCACAGCTTGTAGCTCCCTGAGGAGGCGCTCTGATTTCAGCAGCTTATGTAGAGCACTACCCTCCTGCTGTCCCCACGCTTGCTGCACAGGGAAGCTGAGATGGGGGCATGGATATCATCCCCTCCCCGGGCTGGTTGTCCCTCTGTGTCTCTCTGGCTACTCTGTAAAGTGCCCTGCAGGTAGTGTGAAGGGGCCTGCATGGTCACCTACCCCGTATCTAGCTGAACCAGCCAAAGCATGCAGCAATCTGTGGTGCTGACCCCAAAATTTCCCTTCCACAGTAGTCTCTGTCCTTGGGAGGTCTCTGATATCCCTGTCCCTTGCTGGCACCCAGAGGGCTGGAAGTGAAGGTGGCTCAGGGAAGACTGGTGGTGAAGGTGGGGGTTGAGGAAGCAGCTGGAGGTGCCACTTTGCTGCTGTGCCTGCAGCTCTCTGAGGTTTTCCAGAGAGAGAGGACATCCCCTTTCCTTGCCCAGGGAAAGGGAAGCTACATCTTGGACAGCACGAAAACCACAAGGGACAAGTTGCTGAGCTCAGCCCTGCTGCAGGGGGCAAGGACCTGGGTGGGACATAAACTCAGCAGTGACACTAAACCCCCCTCACCTTGTGCTCCCCCAGAAGTGTTCAAGGCCAGGTTTGATGGGGCTCTCAACAACCTGGTCTAGTGGAAGGTATCCCTGCCCTTGGCAGTGGGCTTGGAACTGGATGATCTTTAAAGTTCCTTCCAACCCAAGTCATTCTGTGGTTCTACAGCTGAAAGGGAGGCAGTAGGCCCTTCCTCATGCTTTTGGTTGCTGGTGCACCTCTTCCTGTGAGTGTCACTGGTTCTGCAGCCACCTGGGCAGCAGAATGTCCTTGGACATCCTGGTGGGGATGTGACATGGGGCAGAGGGCGGGGGTTGCAGGGCTGGAGGCAGAGGAAAAGGGACCTTCAGCAGCAGAAGGTCATGGTTTAGGGAGATGGGTGTCAGAAGTGGGGGTCACACCCATCCTGAGACTCTGGGGTGTGGTGGCAGGAGGGGTAGCAGGGAACGCACGGCCCTGCTTTGGGAAGCAAGCTGGGACTAAAAGGCAGGGGCAGCAACTCAGACCTGTGTCTATAGGAAAAGTTTGAGGCTGAGGGAATTCCTGGGGAAAAATCATTCTTCGCAAGAACAACAGAGGGCCCCGCACCTTAACTCCCCCAGAGCCCACATCAGTGTCACCGTCCCCTCCTCTCTCAAGAGCACCGGGATGAGCAGGGCTGCAGAGATCGGGCCGAGCTGACACAGAGAAGCGGGGAAATCAGTCAAGCAACAGGTTTGTCCTCCTACATCAGCCATTTGTCACCTTGGAAGTGTCCCAGAGCGGCGATGCCCCGGTCGGGCAAGCCCACTGTGAGGCGCAGGCCTGCCCCTTCTCCATCCTTCCTCCCCGGGGCTGGCGCCCCGCCCCGGGCCCGGAGGCGGGACCGGGCTGGCAGGAGCGGAGCTGCGGCACGGAGCAGGTGCGGCCCCCGCCTGACCGCGGCCCTGCCCGCCGCTCGCCTGCTGCTGCCGGAGCCGCTGTGGGCCGGTGTCTCCTGGGCAGCTGATGCCTTCGGTCCAGGGTTCTCACTCGTGGCTCTGATCTCCTTTGCCGCCCCCTCAACACCCAGCCTGGGACACTCGGCCTCTCCGTCGGGAGCAGGGATGCTCGCTTTCTGCCTGGCAGGCTGTGCCAGCCACGTGCCGTCTCCTCCGGGTGTTTTCCAGTCGTGTGTCCCTGCCTCGCTGGGTCACTGAGCTCTCCGTAGTCTGTGAAAACCTCCCCTGCTTCGGCGGGATCCTTCAGTCTGCTGACTCTTTGGCTTCCTGGTCTTTGCCCATCCTGTTCCTTGACCACATGTGTTCAGACCTTGCTCTTGACTCATCTTGCCCCTTCGGAGGCTTCGAGAAGAGCAGGCAGCGTCCCGTGGAGGCACAGGCAGAGCTTGTCCCTGTTCAGTAGGATACTGGCTGCGGCAGGATCGAGTTGGGAGCCATGGGCCGTCGGCTCATCCGCGGTGTCTCTGGAGCCACGGTCTTCCTTGCCAGTGTGGCTCTCCTCTCCATGCGGCACCGTGGGGCTCGGGAAGCAGCTCAGTACCCAGGGATCGGGGAGGGGATGTTGGAGAAGCCAGAGCAACAGAGCAAAGGGAGCCCAGAGGGAGCTGGTGGCAGGGGGCAAAAGGATCTCAAACTCCCTGCTCCGGAGGTGTACAGGACTGAGGGAAGCCTGACACTTGGGGACGTCTTCATAGCTGTGAAGACAACCAAGAGGTTTCACCAGAGCAGGATGGAGCTGCTCCTGGACACGTGGATATCCCAGGCCAGCGAACAGGTGAGTGTGTGGATTCTGACTAGAGAGAAGGTGTTAGTAATGGGGCAGGGATGGGGTGTCAGGGCAAGGGGATAAAAGCCAGAGGAAGGGGAGGCTGGGCACTGTAGTGCCCCTCAGTACTTTGCCTCATTTTCTCTATTTCTCACTTCACATTCGAAGGGAGATGCTACCCAGCAAAATGTTTCACTGGTAGCTGGGAAAGGCTGGTGAAGATGCCATGCCAGACTGAATGCACAGACCGTCCTGTGTCTGTATGAAATGGTGGCTTTCTACCTCTCAGTGCCATGAGTTTGTTGGATTTGGAGCTGACAAGCTCCCCTGGCCCTTTGTCAGGAAGCCCACACTGTGCCTGGGCACCCATTGCCCTGGAAAGGTGCAGTGCAGTGGGCAAAAGAGCAAGGCAGGCAGGCTCTTGGAGGACCTCCTCTAGTTAGTCCTGTTCACCCCCCAGCACATCAGCACAATCCATACTTTCCCTTCTTGGGCAGATGTCTTCATGTACATGATCTTGAAGTGATGTTGGTGTATTTTTGACTTCTTTTTTTTAAACTGGGGGCCCGATGTTTCCATCCTTTGCTAAGGCAGTTTGGAGAGTTTCCTTCCTGCTAGAGAAACTGATGTGGGGCACCACCTTAGTGCTGCTGTGCAGACTGGCTTACTGGTGGGCAGGAGCACTCCCCAGAGCTCTGGCGCTTTTCTCCCTCCCTCGCAGAGCTGCTCAAGAAAGAAGAAATCCTGTGGCTGCCCTGAAGGGTGTTTTTTTTTTTTTTTTTGCCTCTGCCTTTGTGTGATGGGTGCCTATAAGGCAAATTCAGGCCCCAGCGAGGAAGGGGACGGGGGCGGAGGTACTGGATAGGAGAGTGCCTGAAGCAATGCAGGGTTTTCTGGGTAAGGCTGGTTTTCCACTTCGAGGTGCTGCAACAGTCTGGTCTGCTGTGGTCGTCACAGGAAGCCATGTCCTATTTTGAGCACGCTTCCTCTCCTGGCTGCGTGTCCCTCTCAGGCTCTGAGGTGCCCTGCTTCCTCCTGCAGATGCACTTCTCCTCTCCGCCCGGCTCCAGCCCAGCAGCTCCTTGGAGACACCACACCCAACCACATGGGCTGCAGTGGCATTAGGATATTGCTCATGGTGCCTTCCTAGTGGGTTTTTAAGGAGCAGTTCACTTGTCCTTCCTTTGCTTGACAAATCAGTGCCTGGCCATTCTGCTGATGACAGGAGTTAGATACTAGCTCCCCAGATTCATCCGAACCCCTCTGGCGTGCTGGTGGTGTCCAAACCTTGGAGGAGGTGTTGAATTTTCCATGCTGCTGCCAGATTCTGGAAAGCTACACAGACTGAGCAGGAAAATAGGAAGGAGGACGTAGAATGGGAGTGTTGCTCATTTTTAAACAGAGTTTTTTCAGTGTTACTAATTTTTGTTGCAAGCTCGGTATGTGTTCCTCCTCCCTCAGATTTCTGTGTTTTTCTTCTGCTTTTTTTACGAAATGGCTTTGAGGGAAGGGGAGTGGGAGCAGAAAGGGAGGTAAAGAGAAGTACATGAAAGTCAAACACTTTTCTTTTTAATATATTCCTGCTTAAGAGTTTTTTTTAAATTTACAGGAAAGGGTTAGTTTTGAAAATTTGACAATACAGAAAACCTCGCTTAGCAAAAAAAAAAAAAAGCTTTCAATTTGCAAAGGACATTTAATTGTTGTGAGGACAGGAATAGTGCACCAGACCTCCTATTACTGAGTCCTTATGGAGAGACATAGGCTTTAGGAGTCAGTCCCAGAGAAATTCAGGTCTCAGAAGTCCTGATGTGCAGAGGCTGCCTTCTCCTAGGGCTGATCCAGCATCTTACTGTCTCACTTGCCCTTAATCATGGCTGGGGACCAATTCAGTGAGTGTTTCTCCACCAGTGGCCAGCAGGGAAATTTTAGCAGCTGGCTGTGTTGCTGATGCCAAGCCTGGCTTTAGAGCTGGATACCTGCATGGTTTCCTCCTGGAGGAAGCAACCCAGACCTCCCAGGTCAGGCTTAGGTGACTGTAACAGGAGGCAGGAACAGCTGTGGTCTTGATGGCAAGGACAGACTGGATGGGAGCCGAATTAAAAATCCTCTGTGTTGGGCTCTGTTGGGGTAGAAAATAGAGAGAGAGATTGTCTCTGAAACTGCTCTGTTTAATCTGAAGACACACAGTTGGTGAGAGATGGGGAAGTGTGAGATGGGCACTCTTTGCTGGACCGTGCTCTGCCTCTTGAGAACTGATCCATGATGAACTTCCCACTGGAGATTGATGTGAAAGCCATTTTAGGCAAAGGCCTTTTCCTCAGCAAAAGCTTAATCTAAATAGAAGTGTGGGTTCTGATGGTTGTTTAGCTGGGCAGAACCTTGGAGTGACTTACACTCCTGGCCCCAGTAGTTTTGATGGAGATAAGTCCGGCTTTCTGGGGTGGTTTGGTAATGTGAGCCATTTCCATCCAGCACTTCCCCTCCTTTTAGAAGCCCACACACCCAGCCAATTGAAACAAAACTTTTGAATGGCCCATCCTGAACTGGCTTTCAGATTTTCAGTGATGTGAACGCACCACAGATTTTGAATCTTTTCTCTGTGCAGGACACAACAGTAATCCTGCTGATGTGCTTGCATTTTGGAGAGGGTTTCTTCATAGAGAAAGGATACCCTGGGAGCTTAGGTAGTGAACATGGCTCTGGACTGTCAGGTTCCACATCTTTATTCCCTTTTCCTAGTTTTTTATTGCTAGGCTATTTCCCCAATTCGGCATGAGCAGGTCTCAAAGTCTGTTGTTTGTCCATTGCCTGGGCTCTTGTGTTCCTGAAGAGCTGCCAGAATAAGCTGTTTGACACAGTGGCTCCTTATCACTGCTTGCACTGCTGTCCAGCAGACGTCCTTTCCTACACAGACATCTTCTCCACTCCAGAATGGAGGGATGCTTTCTGTGCTTCATCTCTGGCAGCAACTGCTGTTCCAGGTTTCCCACCCCCAGGTGTGTGAGGGATGGAGAGATGAGGATGGGGAGAGCTGCATGTGGTATTTTGATCTTCTTTTGCACAGCCAGATGTGCCATGGAGATCAGAATTTGAAAGTGTCAGAAAAATCAGACTTGCCTGGTTTCCGCACTCCCTTTTCCCACTTATTTTGGAGAGTCTGGTGTTGCCTGTGATGACAGTGTGCTTTCATCCTTGGGTTGCACAGAAATGTGTTGGATGTCTGCAAAAAAAACACCCCATTTCCCATCTTGCATCAAGAGAAAACTGGGAACTTCAGAATATTTTTACAAGTAGAAAATTTGGAAAAGATGCAGATTGCTATTTTAAGTCACTTAAATGTGATGTTTGTTAGACATGTGATATCTAGTTGGTTTTATATCTGTAAGCAAGTAATTTCTAGCAACAATATTTCTTGTTTTTTTTTTTTTTTTAAATGTCAGAAAGTTTCAACGGCTTCAGATCTTATTTTTCTTGAGATGAAAATATTTGCCTTAGTGGAAATTCCTAACTCTGACATGCTGGCAAAGGGAAATCCCATGCTGCAGACAATCCCTGCCTCGCCTGAAGGCTGTGATATGGTCCCCGACCCAGAGCAGTTCCTTTACCTGAGACTTGGCTAATTGCCTCTCATCACATGATCCCCTTGAAAGTGGTTTAACGGAGACTTTACTGGTGGGGTGGGGTAGGAATGTGTGTATGCTGCATTGCTGCAGCTCAGCTCTTGGAGGGGAATTCACCTGTAGCTCATCCATCTGAGATGATGGAACCATCCTGCTGTCTCTGCTTGAGCCAGGTATCGCTGAGGGTCTTTAATTGCCTTATTTTCACGTACACACGTTTCTCCTGCTATGTCCTCGAGACAGGGATGTATCTCCCAAATGCTGGGTGGGTGTGGGGAGATGTAGAGGCTGGTGTGTCCCTGCCAGAGCCTTTGGGAGCAGTGCTGGCTCCTGGAGCTGTTGTCTGCTGCCGTGTTCCCTTTGTGCCTGCGCAGGTGCTGTGTTTAACCAGCCTGTGGGCAGCTGGTGGGGAGGCTGTTTATGGCTCGCGACTCCTTTTTCATTTCATGAAAGCTCATTTTCTGCCTGAGGAAAGCTTTTCTCCACCAGCCCTGATCCTTGCCTGGCTCTGAAGAGGGGGAGGTGTGCCACATAATGGCAGCAAGGGGGATTAGAGAAGCCTGGGAGTGGAGGAAGAGGAGGAGGAGGGGGCAGAAAGTGGCAAGGAGCTGTGCACGCTTCACACACAAGCAGATGTTCTTTTAACCCAAGCATCATTTAACCACAACGCTTTCATTTTTCTACCACTGACACCTAATCCAGGGCTACCTCACCCCCTCACTCAGTGTCATGGGTCCCCTGTTCCCAAGGCAGTGGGATGGGGGTGAAAATGAAGCCATACTAGTGCTGGTGGTTGTGCCCTGCAGGAAGGGGGAGCACAGCCATCCTTCTGTTCATCTGCTGCCTGGGAGTGGCTACAGCAGCAGAGGATGGAGTGGGGTAACCGTGTCAAGTGTGTCCAGCTGTGGCAGGAAGAAGTGGGCAGCCAGGAACAGCACCAGCTCCATCCCTGAGAGTAATCTCTTTTCCTTGTTTCCCCAGACCTACATCTTCACTGATGAAGAAGATGGTGCCTTGAAAAGAAGAATGGGTAATGACCTGTCCTATGACACCACCTTTCTACTCTACCTTCAGCCCCTGAACTGCCCTGGCCTTGAGAGGGGGTCTGCTGTGAGGGCTGTCTGTCCTGCACCAGCAGTGCCCATTGGAACATGCCCCTTGCTGTGTCCTGTGCTGGTGGTGATTTGGTGTGGTTGGCTTAGCCCAGGGTGTGCAGCCGACTGGAGGCAGGGTGCTTTAAAGCATCCATGGGTAGAAGCAGCACATGACAGAGCCTCAATCTCTGCATCATGGTTGGCAGTGGGCAGGGTGGAATGTGGATGGCAGGTGTCCTAGTCTTGGCCAAGTTGCTTGGCTTTGTCCATGTTTCATCTCCTGGTAGGGGGAGGAGTGGAACCCATGTCGCCATGGGCTTGGATGCCTTTTGGGGGGCCATGAGGAGACTGCCTGTGAACAAACCCCTTCCCTCCTGCCCAGATGTTCTCCCTGTGACCGTGCAAAGTGGGCTGGCTCTGAGCTTTCCCTCCTCTGGCAGGTGGCCATGTGATCTTCACCAACTGCTCTGCCGAGCACAGCCACCTGGCCCTGTCCTGCAAGATGGCTGCAGAGTTCGACGCCTTCCTGGCCAGCGGCCTGAGGTGAGGCAGGGCTGCCGTGGGGGCACCCCCGAGAGCAAGAGGCACCCTCCTTACTGCAAACTTCTTGTGTCTTCCTGTCTGCCCCAGCTGGTTTTGCCACTTGGATGATGACAACTACCTGAACCCTCGGGCGCTCCTGAAGCTCTTGTCCTCCTACGCGGAGACGTGGGATGTTTACCTGGGCAAACCCAGCCTGAACCGACCCATCTGGGCCTCTGAAACGCTGCCCAACAACCAGACGGTACAGCCTGTGCTGGTGCTGTGGGGGCAGGAGGGTGTTTTGGTGCTCTGGCTCATATTTGTCGTGGTTTAACCCCAGCCAGCAGGCAAGTCCCATGCAGCTGCTCCTCATTCCCCCACCAGAGGGAGTGGGGAGAGAATTGAAAGGGCGAAAGGTAGAAAACCTGTGTTGAGATAAAGACAGGGAAAGCAAAAGCCATGCACACAAGCAAAGTAAAACAAGGAATTGAATCACTGCTTCCCATTGGCAGGCAGATGTTCAGCCACCTCCAGGAGAACAGGGCCCCATCAAGTGTAATTGTCACTTGGGAAGACAAACACCATCACTCCAAATGTCCCTCCCCTTCCTTCTCCCCACACTTTATATACTAAGCATGATGTTATATGGGCTGGAAAATCCCTTTGGTCAGTTGGGGTCACCAGTCCTGGCAGTGTGTCCTCACAACCTCCCCTGCACCCCCAGTTTCCTCAGCAGTGTGGCAGTGGGAAAGCAAAAGAGGCCTTGGCTGTTGTGTAAACTCTGCTTAGCAATAACAAAAACATCTCTATATCATCAACGCTGTATTCAGCATAAACCCAAAACACAGCCCCACACCAGCCACTGTACCCCGGCCAGTATTGCAAGGAGAAACAGGTCCCAAGAGCAATGGCAACAGCTGAAAACTTGCCATCTTGTCTGAACATGGCTGTAGGTGTTGACTAAATTTGATCATCCAAGGAGCAGAGTCCCACATTGCTGCTCTGCCTTTGAGTATGTGTCTGACAGGACTTAAGCCTGCCCTAGGCACCCCACTTGTTGCTGCCAGCAGGAGGAACTGGCTGTTCCAGTTATGAGGAAGTGAAAATCCATGCTGTACTGCTAGGAAGTCCTTTGGGCAGCAGTCAGGGGGCTGGGGTGACAATAGGACTGACATTCCCACCTGTGGGAGTATGGTATTGTCTGAGCCTCTGCCATTGGTTTTCTCTGGTGTTTCTCTCCAGAAATCCGTGCGGTTCTGGTTTGCCACGGGCGGGGCGGGGTTCTGCATCAGCCGCAAGCTGGCAAGGAAGATGGTGCCCTGGGCCAGGTGAGCTGGGGAGTGTGGGAGCCCTTGGGGGTGAGCAGCATGGCTGCACAATAATTCCTGGCTGTGTCAGACCTGGGTTTGTGCATGTGGTGTTTGCAAGGGTGCAGAGTGCTGCACGTCTGCAAGATGTGAGACTGGAGGAAGGATGTAGTGGGTGGGTCTGCCAACTGATTGAAAACTGGCAAGAGCAGGCACATCAGTGAACATGGTCACAGGATGATGTACTCCTCTGTCCCCATCTTCTTAAGGCTCTTAGTTACCCCCCACACTCCTTCTCATCCCTTTCAGCTTTGTCTGACTATTTTCCCATCTGCCTATGTAATCTCCCCTTTATGTGCCTCTTTCCAGCTTTCTGTACTTCCCTCCTGAGCTAATTTTCTGTTTCCTCACCCTAAACCCTCTTCGGCTTCTCAGGTGTCCACGCCCATTTCCTCAGCTTGATGCAAGGAGAACAGAGGTAGGTCCCAAGGTCGTGTTATCCCAGCCTAGAACAAGATGAGGTATTCCATGATGCCCTAGGTTATACCACAGGCACGTACACTGGTAGGCATTGGCTGTGCCTTATCCAGCCTCAACCAGATCTGAGCATACCCACAAGGACAGATCTGATCCACATCAGGTGGCTGCTTAAGCCAAATCCCTTGACAGGTATTTTATGGTAGACCCAGTCAAGAGTGTGATCTGTGATCTAGGGTAAAGTGGAAGTGGCACAGATGGACAATGCCTGACCTGGCATGAAGTCTACCACTACTTAAAGTTCTTAAAACACATTTCAGTTTGCTGGGGTTTGTTGTGGTAGACTGTGCTTCATACTATGTAAATAATTCCAGTTCCAGAAGCCTTAAAATTTGGTTTAGCCTGTCATCAAAAGATGGCCAAGTATGTGGTGTTACATTACAGTAGATGGCTTATCCAAGCTGCACGTCCTGGTTTTACTTCCCCCTGGACCCTGCCATGTGCTCCCACTGTTTGTCTTGTGGTGGCTGTTTCTCTTGGGGTGTCTGACTCCTCAGGGGCTCAGTGCACTTCACCAAACACATGGAGAAGTGACTCAGCAAAGTCTGTCAGCTCTCTGCATCAGCTTACCAAGGACCTGGATTATGTGTTAGGGACAGCACGGCTGGGAATGGTGACAGAACAAGCCCATTCCTGAGTATGTGCAAGTGGAACTCAGGGTTTTCTTGCCTGAGTTACAGGATTTACTCTGCTTTTCAGTAATCTCCTGCCCAAGTGGATGCCTATATCTGCCCCTACCGTTTTACTAATCTGTCCAGCCCTACCCTCTTCCAGTGGCAGGAACTTCCTGAGCACTTCTGAGCTCATCCGCCTGCCGGATGACTGCACCGTGGGTTACATCATCGAGTGCAAAGTTGGTGGGCAGCTGATTCCCAATGCACTCTTCCACTCCCACCTGGAGAACCTGCAGCTCATCCCCACCTCTCAGCTCATGCAGCAGGTGAGGAGGGAAAAGGAAGCAGGAGGGAGGTGTGTGAGGAAGGAGAAGTGGAGGGGAGCTTACAGGCACGTTGTTCCACTGATGGCACTGATGTGCATTGAATCAATCATCTGCTTTTCTGGGGAGGCTTTCCTGACAAATGCTGCTTTGAAATAAGGAGCAGATGTTGCCTGCAGCACAGTTGCCAGTCACAGTGCCCTGGGATCAGTGCTGAGGAGCACATGTATGGGGGGTGATGGGAGGATTGAGGGCATTCCTGGGAGCATGTGGCACAAGGACAAGCAGAAATAATGATTGATTGGGAAAGGGCCTTTGACATGGCACTCTGTCTGCCTTGCAAAGGACTAGTAGGGTGGACCATCATGGGAAGGAAGACAGGAGGGATGTGGAAGGCAGAGGCTAAGCCAGCAGAGAAAGAACTAGAATGGGAGTTTTTGTCATCCACAGCCAGTTCCTTGCTCCTGAATTCATCTCATTCTCTCTACTCCTTTTTCATCACTACTTTGTAGGTCACCCTCAGCTATGGTGTGTTTGAGAACAAACTCAATGTCATTGAGCTCAGCGGCCCCTTCTCGCCCGAGGAGGATCCCTCAAGGTATGGGGCATGAGTGCTCTGGGTGTTGCTGCTGTGTGGGCTCTCAGAGAACAGGCTGGGAGGGGGAGGCAGCCCAATGGGGTGCAGGAGGGCTAGAGGGAGGGACAGGAACCTTACAGTCACATGGCTTATTGGGTGAGGGGCATGCCAGCATTAAGCTGTTTGTGAATGCTTATAAACTTTGCAAACCTTTTTGGGTGAGTGGGAAGAAACGAAGCATTCAAAACATTTTATTTGGACAGTGCCTAAGCCAAAAGAATTGCTGTTTATTTCCCATTTTGAGACTGAACAAGCTAACCTTTTACCTCAGGGACAGGAACAGAAATGTTCTTTTAAACTCAGGAAAGGAAATTCTTCTTGTTTTTTCATTTTATGCTTTGCTGAGAAAACTGAAGAGAAAAAAGGTTCACTTCAGGCTGACTGCAAACAAAACTGTTCTTTGATTTACCTTCTCCCCTTTGAGCGAACGAACCTAAAGTTGTTATTTGCAGAGCATGAGTAGGAAGATCCTGGCTGGAGATAGCAGGGGTGGGAAGCAGCTAGGCGATGAAAAGAGCAGCAGTAGAACCATGTAGCAGGGGCTGGTGCAGTGCCCATCTCCCTGCCTGTGATCAGGGTGAGCTGTGGGTTTAGCCTCCATGGGCTGGAGCTGGATTTGGGTATCAGAGGGAGGCTTTGCTGAGAAAAGACATCTTGGGGTGAGCAACCAGTCCTGAGCTCTGTGGGGAAGGGTGGGCGCCTGATGTGGAACGGGGCGTGAGGGAGAGGTCTTCCATCTTCTAGCTGTGTGCTGGTGTAACAACTGTCCTCTGACCTTACTTTGCTTTCTCCCCAGCAGGTTTCGATCACTCCACTGCCACCTCTATCCCGACACCTCCTGGTGCTTCCAGGCTGTTGGCTGGTGATGCCTGAGCCTCAGCTGCAGCGGATCCAGGTGGCACCTGTTCACCTGTAAGGAGTGGGACACTGAAGAAGCTTGGTGCTCCCAATTTCACCTTCACTGTGGTGGTCTTGGGGCTCTGTGATGGCGTTCTTGGTCCTTGCTCAATAGTGGTGACGCAGGACAAGAGACAAGGTCTGATCCAAAGATGGATAAGATGGGCTGGACACATGAAAGAGCTTCTCATTGTGCTGGAATGTGTGCAAGGAATGGGAGCAGTGTGCCTTCCGAGCAGATCAAGGATCGGATAGTGACTGCTGGGCATCTGGGCGGAGATGAGGCCTTGCTGCTGCTGCTCTATGCCCTGGCTGCATCTTGCTAGACTAGAAGAGCCCTGTGTGTGTATTCCTGGTGGGTGGCAGCATGGGCCCTCTGAGCAGGGCCCTCTGAGCAGAGCCTCTTCCTCTGTACTGGTGCTTTCCCTACTGCCCACACTTCGTAGCCACAGACCTGCTGAGTCTCTGCATAGTCAAAGTCTACAGAAATGGAGAATGTGACCATTTTTGTGCTGAATGAATCCTGGAAAAGCACAGTCCTCGCTCAACAGAGGGGAGATGGGCAGGAAGTACAAAGAATCAGGAGTCCCCTGCTTTGCTGGGACAGAAGAGAGGGCATGGGGTAAGGGAGCCAGGAGGAAACTGAGTGAGATGGGGATGGTTCCCACATTGAATGTTGAAGGTTTGATCTTGTATGGTGCTGCATTATTCCTCTCCTTTCACCTTCTTGATGTGGGGTCAGGATAATCTCTTGCTCTAATTACCAACCTGTCGTCTGAGATTAGAGTCCAGCTCCTATCTGTGAGAAGAGACATAAAGGATTAGAGCTGGCTGAAAGAGAGGAGGAAGGAAGAGATGGAGAAGGAGCGCTCAGGAGCGGATTAGGGGTTACAGCTTTATAATCTTTTCTGTCCCCAACAAAAAAAATTAAGTCATGAAGGAATGGAAACAGCAAGGCCAAGAGCTTTTTATCTCTGTGGGACTTTCCTCCAGATGCTAATAGCAGCTTTCTGCCTTCCTGCTCTCCCTGCTGAGTGTAACAGGGGGAAGGAGTGGACCCAAATAGGTTACAGGCTCTCTGGCATGTTTGTGAAGGGTCCTTTTCTCAATACAGTGCCTGGTGTGAAAGCTGGGCAATGATCCTTGCTGGGGAATGAACTTTGGCATCATTTTGTCCTTGTACACACAGTTAAGTGGCTGGAGGAAGGTTTTGCAGGGAAACCTGGAAGGCAAAGAGGCAGGTGGTGCCACAAGCAGGTATTTTTCTTTAAAGAGTATTTCAAAACAGACTGCTGGGATCTGTGAGAGATTCTGTAATCTCCAGATGAAAGGACAAATGCCCTTTCTCTAAAGAGCTGCTCAGCTTTGATGCTGCTGATGTGACTAAGCCTGCTGCTGGTGGGCTGAAAGAGCCAAAGGCGACTGTCACTGTGGCTTTGCTGTTTTGAAAACTGGCCACTCTGTCACCTCCTTCCACCCCCAAGCACCAGCATCTCCTACACAGTGCACACAAAGTTTAAAGGAAAGGCGTCAGAAAGACCTTCCACCTCTGCAAAGTGGGATCTAGAAAGGAACGAGCACTTTAATTTCTGGAAAAAACAGAAGGCAGGAGCCTGCAGAGCTGTTTTCCAACCTGGTCATTCTTACTGGCATTTAGCTTGTGCAGCAGCACACAGCCTTGCTTTCTTCTGTTGCACAACAGGCCTTTGGAGTAGAAGTTCACCCTGAGCAGGCAGAGGAGCGAGCTGATGCCAGTGACCATTCCTTGAGTTGTGGAAAGCCTTTGCCTCACAAGAATCCACGTGGCACAAAACAGAGACACAGCTATTGGAAGAGGGGTGCAGCACCAAGAAGTCCTGCCCCATAGGACTGGTGGTTGGGTTGGCACGCATCCAGAGGATGAAATACGGTTTTGTGAGAAGGAATGAGTCTTCAAGAGAAACCTACACTACTTGGATATATAATTTTTCCCCATTCAGATTTTCAGCTGATGTTAATAGAGACTTTGAGTTGAAAAGCTGGTTCTGGCTGTAGATGTCCTGGTGACAATCAGAGCAAAATGCGATTCATGTGAGGAAACTGGTACAGCAGCTTCACTTCCCTGGGGTAAAAGCAAAGCAGAGAAACTGAAAGCTTGCTTTGGATCCTGGCTTCAGCAGGTCTGAATTGACCTGGTGCCTTTTGCATGGCTGAAGATCAGATGTTTAATGGGTTGAATCCTTGAGTGGCTGCATAGGGACCCGTTTAAGACTGGGTTTCATTGCTGGAGCAGCTAAGTGCCACTTTTGTGGAAAATGTCTTGTCTCATAAGGAAACAGAAGAGATGAGAAGATGTCTGGGGCAGGGCATCTCTTGGGCCGTAGAGTAATGAATGACAGAGAAGTCCTGCTATGCCTGTGACGACAGTACGCTGGAAAGAAAATAGCTTCTGAGTCGACAAAAGAAACCAGGTTTTCTCTAAGAACAGAGAGACAGCTTAATGGGACGTTCACCACATGAAATCTGATCAACGTTAAAACATGAGTTAAAATTAGTTTCAGGAATGGTTCCTGCCCCTGGGGCTTGCTGTCAGATGTTGTGGTTTTACAGTCTCATTTTCCTAGTTTATTAAAATGTTTAGCTGCTTGGGAAAATGAGAAACAACCTCATGTGAAACTTTTCAGGGGGCTGTCTTTTTTTATTCTCTTTCTCTTGATGTAACAAAGATTTTGGAAAGGTTCCGCTGGGTCTATTAAATTTGTATTTTCTTCTTCTTCTTTTTTTTTTTTTTTTAATATGTCTACCTTTCTCTAGCTCTTCCTTTTCTCATTGCAGGGAAAAAAAAAAAACCCTCTCCCAAGAACAAAAAGGAATGGTCTTTATATTTTACTGGGAAAAATGGGGTTGAAGTCAAGGGTGTTGGCATGACCCTGCTGTTGTACAACATTAAGTGTAGTTCAAGGTTTCAAGTACAGACACCTCTGCCCGCCCAACACCATAGCAACCAACACTATTAATGATGTTTAAACTGTATACTGAAAATTCAGAAAAAGGAGAAGGAGGGGAAAAAAAAGCAGTTACAGTATTTGAAATGTAAAATATTAAGTAAGGCTTTCATGTTAACAATATCTTTTCTTCGCTTTCCCCTTAGCATGAAGAATTTTTATAAGAAAAGCCCTATTTGACAGTACAAAAAAAATGCTAATGACTATCCTTTCTTTAGGGGAAAAGAAGTTAGTTGAAATAGGTGGGAAAAAGCAGTTGTTGCTAAAGACTTGAAGGGGAGAGAGAAGAATAGCAAGACTAGACAATGGTTCTGTCTCTGGTGCCAACTCCTCTTAACAGCTCTGCTGCCAAAGAAAAACAGATTCCCGAGCCACTGTGGGATTTGCCCAACTTGTAGCCAGCCTGCAGCCTTCAGCTCTCTCCCCAGGCTTCTTGCGAAGGAAGCAGCCTTCAAAAGGCGAGCAGTTTATCAGACAGCAGTCAAAGGATGAGAAATAGGAACAGGAGGAAAGGAGACTGGTAGGAAAGAAACCAAGTGAGGCCTTGGAGGAGCACGGGAGTTTCAGCAGTGCATTGGAAGTGCTGTTTGGGGGCTGCCCAGCAACAGCAGGAATGGGGGTGTTGGCTGCCCCCCCAGGTCTGGGATTTTTTTTGTGATCAGGGCAACTGCAGCTCACCAATGCCACCGAGTTTGCCAGCCTGTGAGGCAGAGCTCACCTTGGAAGAGGTGAGGTCAGTTTGCTTGGCCCTGAACCTCATGTTTTTTTAATAACACTCCAGATAAGTCAGTGGCTTTTCATCAGTGTTACAGCCACTTGCTTACAACAGATTTAGCTTCTTAATTTACTTCTTCTGCCCTTGCTTACAATGCAGGCTTTACAGACTGTCCAGAGTGGGATCAGCAGCTCTTTTAATTAATTTGTTACATTTCTTTTGTCTTCAATCTCTGAAAAACTCGACTTGACAGCTGGTTCTACACACTTCTGGGGTGGATGCAAAGCTGAAGGAGGTTGGGTGACTACTCCATTCAGTAAGTGCATGGTCACAGGGAGGCAGGGACCATCCTTAGGTTTTTCCTTGAGGAGCCTGCTAGCAGTTGGTGCCCGAGATGGAATCTCAGACTAACTGGAACTTTCTCCTCTGCCAAGTACTGCTCATCATGTGGCTCCACTGAAGAGGATGCCAAGTGTTGCCATAGACATAAGCAAGGCCAGGAAGAAGAGCAGCATCCTAGATGTTCAAGTAACTGTGCCTGTTCTCACCAGCTGGTGCAGGATTTTTTTCCTGTAGACTTTCTGCCTAAATACCTGGGAGGTTAAAAGAGTGCAGAATTGAGCTGTTGTTGCTCAGATGGCATTGCCTCTTAAGGCTGTTCCTTGACAGCCTGAGATTTTTCCCCCTTCCTGTTTGATCCAGCTTGGACTCCAAGAAAGCTGGGAACTTATCTCTCTCCCTGTTTGAACTGTAAGTGATTAATTACAGACCCCAAGAATGGGCTCCTTGCCTATCTCTTGTGTTTAAATTGCCTTCCAGGATTTTGCAAGGCTAAAGAGCCTCTTCCGATTTTACAGCTGACTGTGCCTCGGTTAAGCCTCTCTTGGTTTTGTTGAGAGCTGCATCTGATCCACAGTGAACTTTAAGAACAAATTAAACAGGATTTGCTGGCCCTGACCCTTCTGCCACTGCTTGAAAACAAGACAGTGTTGGTTTTAGTGCTGTGGGAAAAAGAAATGCGATGAAACAGGGCATTTGGGTGGGGAGAGATGCTGCTGTTCTGAAACCCTGCTTTCCCCATCCCACCCCCAGGAGTGGGGCACAGAGAGAATCTGCAGCTGCTGCCTTTGGCCACGTTGTATCAGATGAAGGAAATGCCATGAAATAGCCAGCAGTTGCACTGGCAAAGAATCCAGCAGCCCTGGTTCTGAGCCAAGGCAAGCTCATACTTCGTGCTGGACAAGGTGCCTACCCTGAATCACTTACAAGCTGAGACAGGTGAGGAAGGAGGAGAGGGCTTACCGGATCGATGAGCCAGTATTGCTATGTCTAAGCAGGGAGAAGAAGATGCATTTTGGGCCATGGAGGGGCAGAGTTCAGGAGCAGAGTTTCCTTTCCACCCAGAAATAGCATGAAGATCTGAAAGATTTTTGGTATAAGCACATGTGAAGGGAGAGGCTGAGGGATGAAGCAAGTGATTTGCATAAGAGAAAGAACCAGAGAAAAAAAATCTACATCCTCTTCATGGCTGTACTGGCAAATAATGAATGGTGGCCTGATGACCAGTACCCTGTGGCTTAGGGGTTCAAAACAAAGAGGGGAAAGCAGGAGGAAAAAGGTAAGGACTGTCTCCCCCTCTCTACACACTCGTTGCTGGCTGGTGGCTTCTCACTCATGGCTCTTCCAGTAGCATAGCAGGAGATATGGGGCTGGCAAAGAGCATCATCTTCTACTCTGTGCTGCATCTTCTGCCTGAGCATACCCCACATAATTCACCTTCCACGAACACTGGGAGAAGCAGCAGGCAGTGAGCAGGATGGGTGGATGTGCTGACAAGAGTCTGCCCCTTCCACACTGCCCCAGATTTCCCACATCTCCATCAGTTTTGGCTGGAGTGAGGCTGGCTGTAGAAGCTGGCCAAGCTCTCTGCGTGCCACGGTGTTTTTTTCTGCAGGAGAGAAGCTTCTTTCTGGGCTCTCTGTCAGGCTTGTTTCCCAAAGGCATGGTGTGGGGTGCAGACAGACAGACAGAGTCTCAGTGCAGCTGGTAGGGAGAGCAGGGCCCCCCCACACCCTCTCCTTTGTCCCTGGCATTCAGCTGTGTTGGACGGTGTCTGTTTTTAGCAAAAGTCGCAGATTCAACAGCTGAGCTGATTTTCCAAAGGGACATATAAAACAAACAGCCTGCCATCTGCTCTATTGTCCTGGAATAGCGGCTTGGAGAGTGGGGGAGAGGGAAGGGGGAGAATGAGAGGAATGAGAAAGGGACTGGGGGAAAGAGGGTGGGAAGGAGTGGGAGCAGAAGAGAGGAAAAGGCAGAAAGGGGGGTCTGAAAGCAGAGAGAGAAAGAAGGACACAAACAAAAAGGAAAGCTGTGTGGAAGTGGGGATTTGTTGAGGGGAGAGGACCAGAGGCAGGCATGGGGGCAAACAAGGCTTGCTTGGGATCACCCTGGCTGGGTTCCTCAGTCCTGTGAGCCACACAGGCAGGTACTTTGAGCACCCCACTCCTTGCTGAGCCAGAGTCTGACTGCAAAAGAAACAAACTGGACGTGGTGGCCTGGATAATCACTCCCCTTCCACCCACTCAGCCCTGCCTGCTGCACACCCCCACCTCTGCGCTGACTTTTATTGAGTGCCGCAGGGCAGGGATTGAACTCCAGGTTTGGCAGCAGAGTAAATAACAGCAACATTGGTCTCTCTGGCCCAGGAGGGAGGAGGGCTGGTTTTAATCAAAGGTAAATAACAGTCAGTATTGTCTGAACCTTAATCCAATTTCCTAGAACTGGAGAATAATGTTCCAACGTAAACGTGTGGCACTGGCCCACCAGAGAGGGATGGCTACTCAGCCAGCAAGCTGCTGGGCACAGGACAGCCGAGGAGAGCAGAGCTGGGGGACATGCCACAAGGCAGGGAATTCATCCTGGCTAACCTGGGACTGTGCTGTTCTGTTCTGATTCTTCCTGGTTTATTTTTCTGGCTTCAGTCATCCCAAAAGATGGGGCTGGCTTGCTGACAGGCAGCACATCTTCATGTAATGTGGGCCCAGTTGATTAAAAGCTCCCTGATTTGCTTGGTTCACAGGAGGGTTGGGCCCCAGCTGATGCCTTGCATATGCATCCCTGGAGGTAATTTTTGCTCTTACAGTGACCTGGAGAGAGGTGCTTATAGAATCATGCTTGCTGTTGCATGGCATGAATCATGTGTGTGCCATATCAGGTTCCTGCTAGACGTGACATATAAGCAAGATTTCAGTGTTGGAAGAAAGCGTTTGTGGTGTTACTAGTCTGGTAGCACAATGATCTGTGTGACTGGAAACTGCACTCTGACT
This sequence comes from Irena cyanogastra, assembly GCA_013397155.1. NCBI lineage: Eukaryota > Metazoa > Chordata > Aves > Passeriformes > Irenidae > Irena > Irena cyanogastra. The sequence goes on from VWZV01006690.1 coordinate 103,005, forward strand.
TGGTCACATATTAGAATCACAGAGAGTTAGAGAGGTGCTGTTATTCAGCTGTCAGGAGGTTCAGCCTAATTCTGCAGCAGGGCCAGCCACCTTATACCCCTTCTGTCAGATGTTTGTCCAACTGGCTCTTAAAACACGCTGCTCTGGTCCAGACTATCAGTGCTGGAGTCGAAACCCAGTTTCTGATAGTAAAGCACTGATAGCTGGTTGATCTTTTGAAAAGACAGGTTTGTTCTGCAATGCTGTGCCAACACCATTTGTAGATGCCCACTGAGCAGCTCTATCAGGGTCCTGGGCGCTGCCTTCTCCTTTGCGGGGCTGCAGATTTGCAATTCTCTGGAAGAAAAACGCCCTGGTGAGGCCAGGACGTGTTTGGGAAGAGGCAGAGACACATCCTAGAGCTGAGGGCAGAGGAGGCCAAGCTCCATTTCATCATTTGAAACGGCTTGGCAGCCCACAGTCACAGCCCAGGCTGCTGTGTGGACAGAGCAGCTGCCCACCTGTGGGTGGAGCGCGGTTTCAAGACCTCTTTTCAGACTAAGCCTTTTGTAAGCATCGAGGCCGTGGAGTGAAACCTCCCCACCAAAAGCTCCCTGGTGGCAAACACGGCCTGACACACTCTGCACTTTGTGGCTGCCAGTTCCTGGTTGTATAATCTGGACGGATCAGGTGCTGGTGGGATAGCTGTGACTGCATCCTCCCATCTCTATCTCTGACAGCCTGGGGTCCCCCAGCCTCAGCAAGAGACAGAGGGCGCCCAGACACACCCAGGGCAACACAGGCTAGTTCAAGGAAGGCTGTGCTTCACTGAAGGGATGTCCAGTCCATGCAATGACCTTTCTAGACAGGTCAGAAGTGCAGCTTCAGGGGTGCCTCATGCTCATTCACTTCCCCAGCCATTCCCATACACTTTACTGCTGGTCATCCAGTCCTGCCCTGAGAAAGCCCAGCCTCACTGCTGAAAATACTGGCAGGAGAGAGGAAGGGGGAAAACATATTTTATTTGTAGCTGGCTGTGTGTTTCTTTCCCCGCCGCTCAGCTCGCTCCGGGAAGCACACTGCTTTTGTCTGCCTGCAGTCCGCAGAGTGGCCCCAGCCCTCCGGGACGGGAAGGGGCAGGAGGAGGAAAGCGGGCCGGGTCTGGAGGCGGCAGGCTCTGGTCAGCACCCTGGACAGGGTCGGACCCGCCGCCCCTGCTCGCCCTTGCCTTCCTCCGCCTTGTCTTGTCTTTCTTTTCCTTGCCTTGCCTTCCCTTCGTCTGGCTCCAGGCTGATGGGCAGCTGGGGATGGGCAGCCTCCTGGTGTGGCACGACCCTGCTTTGCCTTGCAACCTACACCAGCACATTTTTTCTCTTGCTTAAGAGCAAATAGTGCTGTGGCTGTGTGCACAGCTGCTCTGAAGCTGTGGCTTAGATCTGGGTTATTTTTGCAGATAAATCCTCTTTTCTATCAGATTTGACATCAGGCAATCTCTCCAGATCCCTCCCTTTCCCCCTGTCTGACTCCCCCCTTCCCTTCCGTGCCCTGTGTTCTCTTTCCTTGCATCTGTGCTCTCCCCTCTCTATGGCTCCCTCCTCTTTTCTTTCCCTATAGTCAGGTCTCTGTGAATATCATTTTATCGTCTCACTTTCTGCTGCTCTGCATCTCCACATTGCTCTTTGTGCTTTTCCTGCCCTCAAATGTGCATTTTCTGCTTTCCTTTTTATATCTCTTTTTTCTCATTCGCTCTCCTGGTTGTTTCTCTATGGTTATTTCCACAGTGCTGTGAGTTTGTCTGAGAGCCCTCTGTGCCCTGGAGTGCAAAATACCTGGAGTGTTCTTATTTCTTTGGAACTCTGGTACAGCTGACGGAGCTGGGCATCCTCAGCAGGGGAGTTAACTATTTCACACACTGCCCCGTGCCTTTCACCTGATCTAAGGAGGAACTTCCAGGGTGGTGAAGGCAGGAAGCATTCACAGAAAAGGAATTAAAACGGTCTGGCAGACAGTGGGAGTCACTGACTAATGGATGGGTGGATTGGGTAGAGCTCTGATAAAAAGCATTTCCTATATCTCAGAAGAATTCTGGTCTTTGTTTCTCACGTGGTCTGTGCCATCACAGAACAACCAGGCTGGGAATGGGGCAGAAGGCCACAGAGACATTGAGGGAAAGAAGCTTGCAGGGCTTCGTAGTCAGGGCTTGTTCCAGGACTTCAGCATGGATTTCTATCTCTCAGCTCTTCTCCTGAAAGTCTGGTTTTGATGGCACAGGAATCATCACAGGCTTCTTCCCCCTGGGAGCTTTGCAAACCCTGAGATGTCCCTGAAGCTGCTCCCCAGCACTGCTGCAGGACAGCAGGGAAGTGCATTGACTTACTTGGTAGGAGCTGGTACCTGGTGGGTGAGAAAACAGGCTGAAGGCTTCTGTGCTACTTGGAAGTGATCCAGCGTGGGATAATGGGATCTCAATTTCAGTTGCAGAAAATGATTTTCATTTAGAGGAGCCCAGGGAACTCCCAGTCTGACACCACTTTGGTTGGGATTTAGCCAGAGGACCATGGAGAATGGGATCCATGCCAACATCTTAGAGATCTGAATTTGTCTGGTGAGGAGAAAGGAAGGAGGTCTTGGCTACCTTTCGCTTTTTTGGGTGCTTTAAATAGGAGCCCTCGTGGCAGTGACAGGCCCATTCAGTGACAGATAAATGGACTGCAAATGGAGATTGAGTAGATGGGTCTGGAAAAATAGCAGCTGTGTTCCACCTTGCTTGCTCAACAAGCCATGGCATGGCATCCAAAAGAGCTCACAAAGTGTTTGGGAGAGGCGGTGGATTTTCTGTCAAATTCTAGTTGTCCTCTGTAAAATGACATCTACATTTTTACCGGGCAAAGTAGTTTTTCTGCCCTGCAATCCTTCCAGCACTTTGGGTTAATGGGAGCAGAGGCTGGCTCCTCATTGTCTGTGCCTCGACATTTCGATGACTATCAGACAGGGAGAGAGGGCAGTGCTTTCAGCAGTGCTTAATGAAAAGCTGAGCAAAAGGGAAGTTTTTACTTCACCTTGCATGCTGTCATCTTATTTTTCACATTGCTCTAATGAAGGCCAGGAAAGAAGGGTGTCCACTCACACTCCCTCCCTGGCCGAGAGCTGCCATGCATGGCATTTCTAGACCACGAGCAGTCCAGGGAGGGTGGGCAACACTTCGTGTTAGTCCCGTGATGAAGTCTTTTGATGTACTGCATATCTAAGCAATTTCAGTGTTTTCTTCCAGTGCAGGACACAGCACTGTTCCCCTTGATGAGGCTGCAGGATGCCTTTTTTTTTTTCCTCCTTTAAAAAACCCTCCTTCCACTGCATATGATTTTTTTTTTTTTTGCAGTCACTGTTCTGTAATATTCATAAAGGGCAGCTCCTGATGGAAGTGCTTGCAGGGCTCAGCTGCCTACCCATGACATGTGGGAGGAAACTTCTCCTCAGGGATTCTTCTCCAGGGCTCCTCTGGGACTCCTCTGTGCTCTGTCAGGCCCGCTCATACTGGCATGTTCAGCACCTCGCTGCATCTCTCCTCCAGAGGCCTCCAAATACCTCAACACACCCCCAGACGCAAACTCAAGTCATCTCCCTGGACAACCAGTCTCTATTAGCTCTTTCCAGCTAACAATTGCCCTGAATAGTAGCTAGACCTGGTATTGAGCATGTCTGCAGCACCTGAGCTTGGAAGGAGCTGAGAAGAGCGCTGCTAAGAGCTCACCTCGTGTCTGTCAGGGCAGTGTGATCCCTGCTCCAATGGCTTGTGTGCTCAAGCACCAAGTGACCAGCCCCACATAGGCACCTGAGCTCCTTGGATTGTCATCTCACTCTCTCCTTTTCTCCACTCCTGAGAGCAACTCCATGTCACTTTTTTAGTTCCAGAGCCCAGAGCCAGCATGTTTTGTGCTGGTGTAAATCAGCATCAATCCACAGGGACTTCAGACCCCCTCTCTGCATACTCAGTCTTAGCACAACTTAGTCACTTAGTCACAACTTAGCACAACTCAGTCACTTAGCACAACTCAGGAATCCACGGGTGGGTCCGAATCCAGGTGTCCTGGGTCCAGGCAGAATGATTCCAATCTTCCCTGCCAGTTTCACCGTGGAAGGCTGGGATAGTCAAAACACTGGGAGTTATCTAGGGGAGCTCTGCAGGAAAATTTGGCATGAGGAATAAGAGAATAAGATGCACGCCCATCCCAGTGTGATGGAAGATCCCAACCACCTGGAACAGGTAAATGGTCAGGATGTTTTGCCCCAGCTCTGTGGAGACTCATTCACTGGGTCAACCATTTGAATGGCACCAAGCCTGGAGGGAGAGAGAGTGCTCTTCCTCTGCCCCCTTCACCACAACTCTCATTTTCTTGCCTCTTGGGGCCAAGGAGGAGGGGATGGACTTTTCCTTCCACGGAATCGGGCACATATCCCAAAGGTCACTGGGAGTCTCTGCCGCATGGTGCTGCTGGAGTGGTGCCCACCACGGCAGGGGTGTCGGGGCGTGGTGGGGGCAAGCCGAGACCCGGCTTTCCAGGGCTACTGGGCGGTGTGCAAGGCTTGGCCAGGCCAGATAGTCCGGAAATGGGGCCAGCAGAGGGCACTCCGATACCACCGCTCACCCACCAGACCGAGTCCTCAGATGGGGAACGGGGCCGCCCCCAAAACCCCACAGCCCTTAGGGGCTCTGCCCTGACTGAAGGAGGCGATGATGATGAAGTGCAGCAGCCTTGCAAGCCGTGTTTTCATCGCCGCAGGAGGGGGAAGGAGAAAATGGTTGAGGAGAATGCAAGGGAGAGATGTCCTAGAATTTCCCATGTCTGTCTCCATCAGCTCAGTGGGACACAGACGTGGGTGGGGGATAGAGCACACACAGCCCAGGGTTTCCCCCCAAGGCAGTGGGTGCAGCATGGCTCCGGCACAGGGCAGCTGAGTGAAAGGGCAGCTGTCTTTCACTCCTTGGAGCCTCAGGCTCTACAGTAGGACCCATCAGTCCCCTTCCTTGCCCGGCTGCCTATCCTGGTGATGTCCCTGTCACTGTGGTAGACCAGCTCTGGGCACATGCCAGCCATGCTCACCTTGCAGACAGTGTCAGCAGGACTGACTCGCAGGTGGGAAATGGTCCAGGCTGTTCCTTTGGCAAATGAGAGCATTGCCCTGACTGGAGACGACAGGAGCCATTTCAGCCCTGCTGCTCATGGCATAGGGTGGCCATGGCCATGGAGAGAAGCCCTGATGGGTTGAGATACCCTTGTGAGAGGTGCCTCACTGGCAGCAGACTCTTCTGGAGAAGTGTTTTGTGTTTTGCACAGGCCGCAGTGCAGCAGAAGCTTTCAGGAGACTTGCTGGCAAAGCTCTCGGGAAGCCGAGGATCCCTGCGGTGAGCCCTCTCCCGTCTCCTCGTTACCTGGGAGCAGCTCAAGGAGCGCCACACGCCGGCGCTGCCGGGGTGGCTGGAGCTGTGCTGGCGGCAGCAGCGAACAGCGGGATGGCTCACAGACACCCCTGGGCTGCAGCCACAGAGCCAGAGGGCCCGAGCTGGCCTCCTGCTTCTGCCCGAGGTCTGGACACCTTCCCCATCACAAAGTCAGAATGGCAGCCACACGGGAAACTGGGATTCCCTAGAGTTCTGGGCGGGTGGGGGTCTCCCTGTCTCCTCTGCAGAGATGGCAGGAGCAGAGCACCTTCCTACGTGCTCTGAGAGCCTGAGTGCCTTGTGGTTTTGCTGCAATAAATCTGGAGCAGCTATAAATCTGGAGCAGCTGGCTTAAGTTCCTCCAGGGTTCAGAAGAAAACACATCCAGCCTGATGTGTTTTGTTTGCCCACTCACTGTGTTTCTAATTGGAATGTTTGTAGCTTGGAAAATTGCTCCTTAGACTACAGTACCCACAGTCCTTCACCGGCAGCTGGGCACAGCCTTTTCGGGCAAAGCGAGACCCAGACATGAACTGGGCTTTCCTCACCTGAGCCGTGCAGGTGGCTGGAGGTCTTCAGTCAAGCCTGGCTGGCCAGCAGGTGCACATACTCACTGGGAAAACACTGCTGAGATCAGTGAGTGAGAAATGTGCTGTGGCTCCCCACCTTCCCTCAGAGGCCATTTCCAGACCCTGATCCTAGCAGGCAGGGTCTTCTAAGTCTGTTTCTCCTCCATTTCTGCACAGCCCTGGCCAGATTTTCTTTTTTTTGTTTAATGAACCCTGAAGTCCAGTTTGAGAGAGCTCACAAGACAGAAACAACAAGCATAATGAACCATATTTAAAATGATATTTTTTCTGCCTTTAGAGTTTGGTTAATTTATAATCTATAAAAGTCTCTGCATAATTGTATCTTGATTAAAATGGTATAATTAGGTGCTCTGGATCTCTTTCCCCTTTCCCTAAGATTATTTCTGTCTAATTGCTTTAATCTGTGTTTTCATGCACCCACTAGAAAATCAAAGCGTGCTCCCATGAGGATGCGGGTGAGAGTGAATAAAGCTGACGACTCATTAAGTGCAGCAGAGAGAGGAAACTGCATCTAAATCACCACTACATTAACGAGGTAAAATAAAAAATCAAACTGAATAACTAACAAAAAAAGGAGGATTAAAAAAAAACCAGCCCCACAACAAAACAACCTGACACATATTTTATTATTAATTAAGAACATACTGAATAGAAAATTGTGTGTTGTTAAAACAAGCTTCCTCCATTGTTGAAGGAGAGCAAAAGGTCTGGCAACTTTAATTCTCCAGATCTGGAGGTGTTTTGTGGAGAGAACAGAATGCAGCTAGGGACAGAATAAAGTTCACTGAGCAAAGGCTGGAAGACCCAGACAGGAAGGACATCAGTCCCATACAGCAGTTTGATAGCAGTGCCACAATTATTCTCAGTTTGAATGAGAACTGGATTGGTCTCCAGGGAGAAAGGTAATGACTGGCTGCCTGCATTGCTGGGGAGGCTTGGCAAATCCCTCAAGGGCTGACGAAGTCAAGTCACTGTCCTAAGACCAGAACAGCTTCACCTCTCCCTTCCAAGTGACTTTCTGTCTTACTATCAGTGATGATCAGGTGCAGACTCTGACAACCAGCTCCAGTAACCAACAGACAAGTCACTTATTCCCCTCTAAGTGAGAGGTCAGGCAAAGAAGAGACTTTAAAAGATATTCTGGCTGCGTATCTGGTTTATTAACAAATGCTCTAGTCTCCTGAGAAGACCAAGGCGGTGCTGCCCTCTGGTCTCCTTCTGCAGGGGGGACTAACTGTGCTGTTTGCTATTTGCCTAGCTCAATTCCCACCCGTTGCAGTGCAGAGAGGCTGGTTTGTGCCCCAGATGTGATGCAAGAACTTTGTCACCAAGCTGTGCACAGCACTGTTTGCTCTCAGCAGTGCTGAGCAGCCCAGAGGGGGAACTGTACTGGTGCAGCCACTCTCCTCTGGGACCTGGAGCTCTGCACTTCGTGGCACAGATGTGGTTGGTGATCCAGCTGCCCAAGACATGGGTGACTACAACAATTTCCTGCATGGCAGCTGACAGGGTAATACTGAAAAAGAAAGGAGGATCAGCTGCTTTCAGCCCTTGAGTTCAAGAAGAGCCTAATCTAATTAAGTGGAGACCACTATCAAATTACCAGCTCTCTTCTAACATAGCCATTTTGAGGGGTTGGGTGTATTTATAGCAGGCGAGTTAGGGAGGGCTTTTCTCCCTTGAGGTTATACTTGTGTGTGAGGGAGAGATGTATGATGTCAAGACTTCTGCTTTGAATTACTTCTCATCCCTAGCCTAGAAAACATTTTGCTCAAGGTTTAAGGTACCGAAATCTGATCCCAGCTAGCCTCTTCCTATGCCTGTGATTGGAATGTCTATCTGGCCTGTTCCTGAATCTTGCTCCAAGCCAGCAGCCCAGAAGTTTCCTTTGAGGATTAAGCTTTCCTTAAAGCAAATCCTTGCAAATCTATCTTGGGCCAGTCGAGAGCCTTGAAAGGGCAAGAGGAGGGCCAGGTTTGCTATGGCCAGAAGTCAGCAGCCTTTTCCTGCTGAACTCTGACGGGAGTGGCATGGACCTGTCATTAGAGAGGGAGTGGAGAGGCTCTCAGCCCCACGGCCCAGCACCTTGCTGGTTGATGGAGAGGCCCCAGTTTGACTTCTCCTGATTAGTGTTTCTGGCAGCCTGCAGCCCGCTCCCTGTAATTCCATCTCTGGGGGAGCTCCAGTGTGGCAGGATCTGTGTCAGATGATCCCCCAGGCTCAAAGGAGGGAGGAGATGGGAAATGCTCCTTAGGAGTTGTTTCCATGCATAACAACAGTAATAATCCTTAGCCTTTTATCTAAAGCTTCTACAAATGTTAATTCATTAACCTCTTTCCATCACCCTCTGAGGTAAGGATTGTTATCCATGGGATTGGACAGATGGGAGAAGCTGAGAGGTGGAGTGCCCAGCCTGAGGCTGTGGGACAAGTCAGTCGGTGCCACCAGGCCCTCCTCTGCCCTCCAAAAACTTGTCTCTCCTCTCCTGATGAGGGGTGGGCTGGCTTCTACAGGTCACCCTGTCTCTGACAAGAGGAAACCTGGCTGGCAACGTTTGCTGCTTGTCTCTCTAGCTGCAGAAGAGCTTTTCAAGAGGAGTTGGCACACTGAGCCTTGTGCCTGTGTGTCACCACAGACTGCCACCAAGGGAGGGCTTGACCTGCACCACACCTAGGCCATGGCACTGCCCTTCCTCCAGGTGCTGAGGCCCCCAGTGTGCTCTGTGTCTGTCGAGTCACCTATATTATTGCTTGTAAGCAGAGAGGAAAAAGGAAGGAGACGAGAGAGACATAGAGAAAGGAAACAAGGCAGAAGACTTAAAAGCAAGAGGACTTTTTGTCTCCTTCACCATCCTCATCTCCCTTCCAACTGGGATTTCTTCTACTCTTAATGATGTGCCTCATTCTTGATGTGAAAGATTAAAAACCAAGAGATTAAAAGATTACACAAAGTGGATGAGATGGACTTTGCTGCCTCCCTCCCTCTTGCTGGGACAGACAACTGGGAAGCCTCTCTTGCTTTTCCTGGCTTGATTCCCCTCCCTTCCCCTCCCACACCTTGATCTTTGCAGATCAAAAGGCCCTTGCCTTCTGAGGGTTTGAGCTGTGCTGGCCACCTTCAAGGCCACTCTCTGATGCTTGTGCAGGGGCAGGTGGAGAGAAAGGATATGTGTGAGCTTGGGGGAGCCCAATGCCACGATGCTTTAGCTGTCTGTCTTCAGGTATTTGTCCTCTGAGGAACACTCCTTCCCTAGGTGGTCTGTATTGATGGAGAGCTCTGGAATGAGGCAGGAGAAAGCTCCAAGGTGTCCTGAATCCATCAGTTGCAATGGAAGTACCATCCATTGTGATGTGAAGCCCCCTTGGGATGCGAGAGTGTGGGAAGAAGGCTGGAGCAGGCCAAACTGGTGTTGGGTTCCTTTGGCTACTCCTCCTCTTGCAGAGCAGGTGCCAGCACAGGTGAGGGGCCCTCTGAGCAAATCTTCAGTTCTGACAAAGAGATTTTTTCAGAAGCAAGTCTGATAGAGCAAATATTTGCTCCTATTCACTCCTGAGACGTTGGGGGTGTGGAGAGGAGCATTTGTTGAACTTTGGTTTGTCCCTCTGTTCTCTGCTCTTCCATCTCCAGACTGCTTCAACAGTCTGGCTTGAGCTGTCCCACTGTAGTTCCAGATCAGAGCTGGAAAAGCCCAACACCTTTCTGCCCTTTGATTTTGTTTTTCCATCCTTGGTTGAGTTCACTGCTTCTCTTCTTGATGGTGCAAGAGCCAAGAGAGTTAGAACTGGCTTTCTCCAAGCAATGTCTGCAATATCCACAGCAGGAGAGGGAAGGAGGTCAATTCCATGCCTAGAGATGCTCACTCCAGGAGAACCTTGTATCTGTGGTGTGCTCTGAGACCTCTTGGAGACAGCAGGGTACAGCCCTTGCCCCCTCCTCTACATCCACAGCTGTAAGGGGAGAACCTGGAATCACTTCCATGCTGGAGTCTGTAAGCAGGTCAGTGTCCAAGGCACTCACGGACTGAGTGCATGGTTATTTCCAAACATGCTGTCCCTTGTATTGAAAACTGGGCCCCCCTCCATTTGGCAAGGACCGAGGCATTGTCACAGCAGAGCAGGAGCCGTTCATGCTGTGCAGTGCCTGCGCAGTCCTTGCTGTCTCCCACAGCCACTGCAACATGCATCTACCCATGCAGAAGGAGCCTCATGTCTTTATTCCCGATAGATGTCAGTTCCTGGAAAACAATCCCTTCCCTCCCTCCTCCTGGAGTCCCAAAGCCAGGCTGGGAGGCTGGGAGCACAAGAGCAGGGAAGGAAATCTGCCAACTTCATGTTTCTCCCTGTCGCTCCCTCTTTAGCTGCCTGTGAGCGAGGTTGCAGTAAAATAATGAAATAAAAGCCAAGGACCAGAGAAAGCTGATTCATCCACAGCCCAGGGCCAGCGGCCGGCTCCAAGCAGAGCTGTAAAATCAATCTGTCACTGCTCACCGCAGTATAGATCAGCCGAGAGATTCTGACTGCAACGAGGGCAGAGCCCAGCCTTCTCCCCTGGCCTGTTTTCCCCAGCCGCGGGACCCAGTTGTGCCCTAGTGGGAGACGGGCAGATGGGCAGGGGAAGAGATGGAGAGGGAGAAGGGCTGATTTGCTGGCTCCGTGAGTTGGAAAGGCTGCCAGCGAGGCTCCCTTCCCTGGCAGCACACAGCGCAGGTAGTGCAGGCAGGCTGCGTGGCTGCCTTCCCTGCCCGGCTCTCCCTCCTCCTGGGCATGAACGGCACAAGGGGATGGGTGAGAGGGGGATGCCTGCCTGCACTCCCCGCCCCTGCTCCTTACATGGAGTGTAGGTACCATCCCCACTGAACTGATCATCCCCAGGTGGGGCACAGAGGGTTAAAAAATCAGTTTTATCATCACTTTTGGGATTCCCAAATTCTGCACTGTTCTAGGACTTAACAACTCCCTGGCATGTGTTGGAAAAGCACTAGGGAATTGCTCTAATAAGGTCAGCTCCCTTGTTCACCCCTAACAGCATCTCCAGTCTTAAAGGATGTAGCAGCCCAACAGAGCAGGAGCTAAGCAGGAAGGTATAAACCAAAGTGGTTTTTGGGGCTGTTTTCATCCCCATTAAGGGGGCAGAGAGGTCAGGCCTGACTGTAGGTAGTGGTCTCAAAGACATCGGCACAAAAGAATTAGAAGGTGATTCTTTTTCTGTACTGCTGGACATAGGGAATGAGGCACCTCTGCAGCTGATTTAAAGTAGCTATGACGTCCTTAGGAGGTTTTTTTTCCTCTCTCAGTGATTTTTTTTTTTTTTTTTAATTTGTGAAGTAAAAAACAACAGAGTCTTTCCAGGGCTTTTGGCAAGGTCAGAGCCTCTGCAAAATAAACATGGGGGTGAGCTTCTGTACCCTCTAGATCATCTGCAATGGGACAAATAGGCATGGCGGGACTGGCTTGGAACCAGATTGAGGACCCAAATGTCCCAGCCTGCTGGAAATGTGGTACTTGCTTCTGCTTGTCTCTTGGGGCACTTCTGTTCTGCTGGAGTTAAGTGTGGTTCCTGGGTCAGTTGGAGTATGAGCAAATACCATTTGACCCCCAGAGGCCCTGGTAGTACAAGGATCCTGCCCCAGTACTTCTGAGTCCTGAAGGGATGTGTGCCAGCAGGAGAGCCTCTGGGAGACTCATCACAAACAGACTGCAAGATGATCCTGGAGGAACTCAAGCAGGAACAAATCCTGCATTAATTTGGAGTTGGAAACCTTTTCTCCTACTTCAACACCCTCCAAAATTAGATACTGTCTGTCCTTGGAGGAAGTAGAGAGAGATGGAAGCAAGTCCAAGCTTTTAGCTTCAAAAGAGCTTGGAGGAAACACCCCACAGTCATAACACCCCAAAGTGATAAAGGCAAGGAAACTTGAGTCTGCAGTTGCCAAGACAAGCTTCCTTCTCTGATTCTGGGAGGTGTGAGTAGTTTTGGCATTTAATCCACTGGGAACAGATGTCTACAGATGGCCCAGGGAACATCCAGAAGTGTCCTCAGAGCTGCATGCCTGTCTGCCTAGGGAGTGTGTGGGTCTTTGTGTGTCTTTTTGTGTCTGGGTGATTTTTCCCACTTGGGTTTGCAGGTTTGGAGTACAAGAGGGCACAACAAGCTTCCTATGTGTCATTTTCAAAAGGATTAATGACTTGTGTGTTTGTGCCTAGTGGGCCAACTTGTTTATTCATGCCATCCAGCTGATGTGTGTGATCCCGGGCCTCCTTCTGCAGGTGGGTCCTTTGCACTTGCCTGTGTTTTGAGGGAGGCAACTCATTCCCTTGGGGCTGTTTATTGTTTGCCTCCCCATGTAGAGGTTTACTGGTTTGGTGTTCTGTCCATGAGGCTCTTGTATGCATGTGAGAAGATTAAGGGCAGTCCTCTGCTTGCTGGGGTTGGATTTACAGGAGATGATTATGCATGACCCTTCATGCAGGGGGGGTCAAAAGAGCTCACCTTCCCTCTATAAAGCTGCAGGCATGAGATAGATGGGGCAATTACATTGCTCTGTGCTCATATATTAACTAGAAGGATGGGGAGGTGGGCCACAGGTGAGGTCCTTCAGATGCAATGAGCATCACAATTAGAATAGAATAGAATAGAATAGAATAGAATAGAATAGAATAGAATAGAATAGAATGTCCTGAATTGGAAGGGATCCGCGAGAAATATTGAGTCCAGCTCCTGATTCTGCACAAGGCAACCCAAAAATCACAGCATGTGCCTCACAGTATTGCTCAAATGTCTCTGGATCTGTCAGGCTGGTGCTGTGACCACTTCCCTGGGGACTCTGTTCAAGTGTCAACCACCCTCTGGGTGAAAAATCTTTTCTTAATATCCAGCCTAAACCTCCCCTGATGCAGTTTCATGCCATTTATATAATACATTTAATAACAATGCTGCTTGTAGTGGTGTGTGTGTGTGTGTGTGTGTCAGCGTAATTCCTCTTCAGTTTCTGGATTCCATATAGAAAGTCATTAATTTCCCATCAGAGGTTATACACGTCTGTATATTCTGTACCTGAGTGCACGTGAGTGCTGAGGGTGGCAGGCTTAGATGTCTGTTTACCTAGAAGCTGTTGCAAGCATGTCGGTATTTATGCTGAGGGGAAGGTCTTCACCCAGCTGTTGCGTGTGTGTTATGTTTGTGTGAAGCAGAGGAGCAAGAGGTGTCTGTTCAGGTGGGAGTGGAGGTTTCAGAGAACTTCCATTTATTCTTGCAGCCTCTATGCATGCCCGGGTGAAGAGTGTGGCCAGCTGGCCCAGGAACATGTGGGTTTGAATTGGGCCTGGGTAAATGCAGATGTTGGGGCAGGCTTTTAATTTCAACGTGGCTTCTGAGCAGGAAGCAAATAGTCTCACAGTACTCAAATGGACCTTGAGACATTTCTGAGCAAGACTGTATGATGTGGTTGCCTGGAATAGCAGGAGGCTGGATTGTACATCCCAGGAAGCCAGCTCCCATCCAGTGTCCCTAAGTTTTTTCAGCTGTTGCATGTGTGAGTGTCCCTGAGTGAGACAGGCAACCCCTCCACTGCTGTGATGAGTGTGAGGGGGGCATCGGGTCCTTTCAGCTGTGGTCTTGCATGTCTGTTCAGAGATTATTTATGTCTGTCATGTGTGCTTCTGCTTTCTGTCAAGGAACTGGGGAGTAATTTCTTAAGAGTGACCCTGTGTTTGGTAGTGTGCTTTGCTAGCAGGTATTGCCTGTGTGAAGCATGTGGGGCCAAGCTGTGGCTGAGTCCCCAACACCTGGTGCACATGGATGCTTGTTTCTGACTGTGAGCAAGATCTCCATTGGCGATGGCACATGTGGGTTTGGGGAGAGGGAGGTGGAAGGTCTTCCAGACGTACATGAGGGTATGTGGCTCCAGCTGCTGTGTTTCTGTGGTGGTGATTTGAGAAGGTGTATGATAGACAATCTCCCCAGAGCACTCACATGCATGTGTTAGTGTGTGCATGAAAGGCTTTCTCCACCTCCTGTTATGTTTTTATGTGTCAATTTTTTTAGTAAATTCCTCAGGGGCTTGTATGCAGGTGTAGTTTCCCACGGCTGTTGCACGTACCCATGTCAGTAGGTGTACAGCTGTTGCATGCATCCGTGTGTGTATGTGTGTGTGTGTAGCTCCTCAGCAGCTGTTGCTTGTAGCTGTTGTGTTTTCATATGGGTGACTGAATCCTGAGAAGCTGTAGCCTGTGTGTGTGTGTGTGTGATTCCCCAGCAGCTGTTGTTTGTGTGTATTCCCGAGAAGCTGTTGTGTGTTGTGTGCAGCTCCCGAGCAGTTGTGGGGAATTCTGTCTGTGTCTGTGTGTTTGTGTGTGTGTGTGCAGCTCCTGAGCAGCTGTTGTGGGGAATTGTGTTTGTGTGTGTGTGTGTGCAGTTCCCAGCAGCTGTTGTGGGGAATTGTGTCTGTGTCTGTGTGTTTGTGTGTGTGTGTGTGCAGTTCCCAGCAGCTGTTGCATGCGTGTGCTCATGTCTCTGGTGGAGGCCCACCCCTTTCCGCCTGCACCGGAGCAGTGGCTGTGCAGGCGAGGAGAGCTCGGAACTGGCTCCATGGGAGAGGGTCCTTCGCCTGTCAGAGCCTTCCCAGCTGGGAGAAGCAGTGCCGCCGGCTCTGGCCCCAGAGCCCTATCAGCCGAGCCTGTGGCGAATTAATCACTCGCGTTTTAAATGCCAATACAGCCCTTTCTGCCTTCTTCCCCCAGTGATGCGGATGCGGCGAAGGCAGCAAATCCTCCGGCTGTGCGTGCCCTCCCCGGACCGCTGCTCCATCCCCGCCTGTCGTGCTCGCGCGTGTGCATGGCTGGGAGCGCTGCCTAGGTGCGGCCGGGAATGAGACAGCTGCGGGGCAAGGAACGCTACAGCTCCAAGGGGTGACACGAGCGGGGGATACCCCCCCACGCAAACACATCTGCAGGGCTGCAAGTTGCTTGAGGACCGGGGTATTTTGTGCCTCCGCTTCGTCTGTGTCATGCCCCATATGGAAGCTGGGAGCAGTCACCCCTTCAAAAGCAGGTACGTGTGTGTGTGTGTGTGTGTGTGTGTGTGTGTGTGTGTGTGTGTGTGTGTGTATGTGACACGTTTTTGTGTGCAGTCCTTGTGCTGCTGCCTCGCGTGTCCTCGGCTCCCGGCTGCCGTCCGTGTTGCCTCTCGGAGAAGCAGCTGAGATTGGAAAAGGGGGAGAAGGGCAGGATGCACGGATTGCCCTTTTCCTCCAGCTTGTGCACGAACTCCCTGGGGGCTAGATGCCTCTGATCCGAGGATGAAGGCGAGGGGTGAGTGCAAAGGAGATGGGGAAGTGGCCCAGGCTGTGTGTGTGCGTGTGGGGAGATTATGCCTACAGGGGGTGATGGGAGGGAGGGAGAGAGGCTTGGAGACGGGTCTCCCTTTCACCGTGTGTGTATGTGTGTGTGTGTGTGTGTGTGTGCTTAGCACCGGGATGCTGAACAGGTTCAGGGCTTGCTGCACACAGCTGGGTTTGACCCGTCTGCATCTATTCAGACCGTGCAAAAGGAGGCTATGTATGTATGTACCTGTACACGTATCTGTATCTGTGTATACATCTGTGTGTGTGTTCATGTGTGTATCCATGTACAGGCGTAGCTATAGGTGTATGTATATACCCCCACACAGATATGCACAGACAGACAGGCAGACCTCTCTGTGTACTGCCTGCAGTTATGGGACAGAGGAGGAGTCAGTCTCATCCCTCAGCCCCCTGTTCCCTGTCTCCCTGCAAACTTTGTCGGGGGGCCTCTGCGGACAGTGGTTTGTCAGTGTCTGTGTGTCTGTCAGTTGTGTGGTGTGTGAATATTCGCCTGGTTTGCATGCAAGGGAGTGAGTAAATCTCTCCTCTGCTCTTACACTGCTCTGCTGGGAGACTGGCTGGCTGCAGAAGAGTCACTGCGTGGTGTCTGTCGGGTGTGTGAATGTGTCTGTGCTGGTGGTGGGAGCCGGGTATTTCTGTAGGGGCCCAGGACAGCTACTCGAATGCATATGTAAATGTATATGTATTGCCTGCAGGCTGTCTGCATGCCCGTTTATTCCACCAGAGAAAGCATGCCCACATTTTTATGCATAAGGATCTTCCTGCTTTGGGGCATGGGATGGGGGGGGGTGGAGGAGAAGCTGAATGAATGAATGGGAGCAAAAGGAGGGGGAAGGAGGAGTGGTGGGGGTGGGGGAGAGAGACGAACAGGCGCATCCTATTCTCATCCCAGGACAGGCAGGAGTGCACAGTTGCCGCTGTTCCCATTCCAGAGCTTGGATCTGGCTGGGGAAAGGCAGCATAAATCAGCTAATGCTGCAGGAGGCAGCATATTCGGGAGCTGCTGTGCGTAATGCCCTCTCGCGTGTGTGTGCTGGTGTGCCCCGGCCCTGCACGCGTCTGAGAGCGCACAGAGCCGGGCTGGCTGTGCATAAACACCAAACATCCTCTCCGCCGCCCAGGGAAGGGGGCGTCTGTCCTGGGAGGGGAGCATCGCCCCTGTGCTGCGGGCAGACACATCTGGCACAGCCCGCGGTCCTTTGGCACCCACCGGGGCCCACAGAGCGCGCTGCGTGCCAGCAGAAGGGGTGCACATGTGCAGGCCGGACTTGGGAACTGCTCCCCTTCCTGCCCCTAAAGGCTGCAGAGCAGAACCCTCCTCCCCACTCTGGAGGTACAGAGCTATAACCAAGCTGTGGAGCGGGGAGAGGACTGCTGAGATTGGAGAGGGGGTCAAGATTATGTAGGGAGTGGACGGGCAGGCCATGCCACTGTAGGGGCCTGGGGCCTGGGGAGCCTGGCTGCAATGCACGCTGCGAGCCAAGGAATTTGTCATGCACGGAGGGTGGGAGGGAGCGGGAGCGTGTGTAATGTGGGGGAGCTGGGGTGGAGGGGGAGGAAGGAGGCTGTGCTGGGCTATGAGGGAATTTCTGGTGAGCCCTACCTCCCCACACCCCCCTTCCGGGTCCCCACACATCCCGTCACTCCTAGGTCCCAAGAAGCGCAGCCTGACAGCATCGCTAATGTAATATTCAAAGATTCCTCATTTGCATGGAGCATGCATTATTAATATATTTAAATACAGCCCCCCTCTCGCCTCCCTGCTCTGTGCAGACCGTACCAGCAGCAGTGAGGAAGCTGCAGGGAGTGGAAGGGTGCCGATGCAGTGCCAGGGGTGAGAAGCAGACACTAATCCCACCGATTTCCCCAACCTACCAACCTTCCCCCCACCCCAATCCCTTCCCCATCTGCCACCTTCATCACGCCATTGTTTTCCTTGGGGGGCAGCTGGCTTTCGGGGCACCCAACCCACCAGCACGCAGATTTGTTGGCATGAGGCAAACTGCCTTCATTGCTTTTCCCCCACCAAAAACTACGACACCCAGGGAAGAGCCGTGGATGCATGGCCTTTCCCGCTCTTCCCCTGGCTCCAGGCAAAGTGGGTGTTTGGGAATGTGCTGTCTGATCCACTGCACTGGTGCAAAGCCAGCAGCCACTCGGAGGGTGGGGAGGGCATTGGGAGAGGGGGCATACGGAGGTGTAGGTTTTGCTGGGGGGCAGTGTGCGGTTAAATCGGAAAGGTAACAATTGCAGGGAAGGCAGGAGGGAGGGAAGCATAAGTGCAATGATGTCCATGATATTTGCTCTTACCTGGGTCATGCCAGAAGCCAGATGCAGCTCCAGGCTGAGTGCAGCTGCCTCATCTGACCCTGTTGATGAGTGGTGAAAAGCTCTGCCCACCTGGGAAAAAAGCTACTGGTCATATCAGGGCCTGTTGAAACCACCCAGTGCTCTTATCAGCTGTGTCAAAAAATACCAGCACATTTGCTGAGGGAGAGAGACCTGGCTGCTCTCTCCTTCATCCGAAATGCTGTGGGTTTTTTTCCCTTGTCCCCTGTAAGTATGGACCTGGGCTAAGTAGTTTCTTTCATTAGTGTGAGGGAGGGCAGAGGACACATATAGGGAACATCTCTGTCCTCACACTCTTGTGAGCTCATGAGGGCCACCTTGCTCTGGTAGAGGGATGTGATGTCCCAAAAAACACTTGCAGCCCTTGCCCATGCCTGCACACCAGAGCAGTCAGGAGCAGCTTAGGTGCAGAGCAATTGTGTTCCAGCAAAACATCCCCTTTTCTGGGAACAGAGGCGGTTTTGGTTTTCTCCTTCATGGAGGAGCAGAGCTGTCCTGAGCAGTGAGGGACCCCAGGCTGCTGGCAGCTATGGGCATGTTTGAGTTTGCCTGGTAGCTCTGCAGGTTCTGCTGGTGAGGATTGCCCAGACTGGAGTTACAGCAGGTGCTTGAGCAGTTCTGAAGGAGCAGAGCTCTGTGTCCCCAAGTGCTATTCCATGTGGGAAGAGGGTGAGGGAGGACATGGAGTGAGCTACTGAAGGAGAGGCAAGCTGAATGCATGGGAGCCACCTCTTTTGCCAGGATAGTAGGGCACTGAAATCCCTTCTGTGGTCTGGAAGGGGAGAATGCAGAACTCAGGGAGCAGACCACGGGGCTGTGACCCACATCCAGCCCTTTCTCTCTGCTGGGTCAGGATGAGTTTCTCACAGCTGTGAACCAGATGAGTGCTGTATTTAAATCCCCAGATGAGTCAAGCCTGACACTTTGGAGGTGACAATGACTGTGGGACTGCTGTTGTGTTTGCTTCAGTGGTGAGCTGGTCTGGCAGCAGTAACAGCCCCACTTTAGCAGCACTGCATTTGTGCCCTGACTTTCCTGTGCTCCCCAGCTGGGGCTGGTTTTGTGCCTTGCTTTGCCCTGACCTCCTCTCTAAGGGTCTCCTGGGTAGCTCAGGGGTACATAGCCATTGCCTGAGATGAACTGCTTTCCTCACCAAATAATTTTCTGTCACTGAGGAGAAATGACCTCATTTTCTCAACATTCATAAGCCAAGAGGAAACCCAGTTCCAGCTGACCAGCTGAGGTACAGAAGGAGGGAAGGGCAGTTGTCACTCTTTCCAGGGCATTTTAAGAGGTGGGAAACAAGCTACCAGGAGTCAGGCTGAGGTGAATGGCTTGATGCGTTTTGTCCCTAGATGTTGCCACTTGCAGGGAGTCTTTAAATGTTCCCAGGCATCACTGATGTGGGGAGTCTCAGTGGCTACACAGTGCCCTATAGCACAGCATCAGATGCCATGGAGATAGGCATGAGATCAAAACCCCACAGGTGAGTCTGTTCTGCTGTTGAAGGTGAAGCCCATTCTGTGCCAACCTGACTGATGTGCTGGGCCTGTTCTTTCTTATCTGCAGTCACCCTGGGGAGTGCATCTCCAGCTTTTCAGCCCTTTAGCACGGAATTTCATTCCAGGTGATGCTCTGGGGAGCTGATGGTGCAGTATGAATTTCACAGAAGTGAGAAGCTGTGTCTCGGGGCCAAGAATTCGTGCTCTTCTCTATATGTTGACACTCACAAAATGTTAATACCTGTCTGGTTTTGGTGAGCTGTAAGGGAAAAACTGTTTGCAAGAAACTGTGGGTGCTTTTGACTCCTTTGGATGTCTGATAGCAGAGAGATGGAGCAAATACATCCTTGTGAGGAAGGATCATCAGTAACATGAGTCAAGGAGGGGG
Organism: Irena cyanogastra; assembly: GCA_013397155.1. Lineage (NCBI taxonomy): Eukaryota > Metazoa > Chordata > Aves > Passeriformes > Irenidae > Irena > Irena cyanogastra. The sequence goes on from VWZV01006690.1 coordinate 122,614, forward strand.
TCACAGAGTAGGAGGTGAGATCCCTAGCTCTGCCACAACTGCCCTGTAGAGAGTCCTTTTCTTCTCCTCTGTGGTCCTCAGCTTTCACCTCACTTCTGAATAGCTTTGGTGATAATGTAATCACTATGGAAGGGTCTGTAGATATGAAGGCTCTGGCTCAGTATGATGCATGTGCTACCAGTTGCCTTAAGGCAAGGTGTCATATGTTTGTCTTCATTCTTTCCATGGCTCATAGGCTCAATCTGCAGACCAGATGGGTCAGAGCTGCCTGTGTATTTTTAGGCTACTATAAGGACTCCATGGGCTGCTATCTTTCCTCTGGGAGCATTGGTTTATGCATGAGAACATGTATGTTTGTGAGCAGGGAGAGCACCATTTTCTGCTAGACTTTGTCCTGTCCTCTTGTGTGCACAGGTTACATGTGCCTGCCCAAAGTCTCCATGCACATGTGTGTCATTCCTGCCTCGTGGTATTATCCCTGTGTATGTGTTCCTGTGTGCACTCGTGCGTGATGCAGGGGTTTATTTGTGGAGTGAACACGTGTGTGTTTATGTGTGTGTGCATATGCACCTTTTCCATATCCAGGGCTTGATGGCTCTTCTTGGGGAGTGTGAGTTTGTCAGGGCTTGTAGTCGTGTTCCTCGTTCAGCTGCAGGACATCTGTCCCACCTGTCCATGTGTCTTCTTCTCCCCACCTCTCATGAAGCTCCTTCTTCCTCTCCCTGGGGAGACAGCCTTGAGTTGTATTAGCTGGTGCCACATGTGTGAAGTGAGACAGCTTTCCTGACATCCAGAATCTCAAGTACACCCAGAAGCACTAGAGAGACCGAATTAATGTTACTTCCAAGGCCTTAGTAAGACCAGTCTGGAAAACCTAGCGTGCAAACCTGCAAAACCTGCTGTGCTAGCTGAAGGAGGGGGATAAATTGGAGGGAATTCAGAGAAGAGCAATAAAAATTGTGAAAGAGCTGAAGGTACTTATTTATGAGGAGAGATTAAAAGAACAAAATATGTAGAGCTTGACTAAACGATAATATGTAACAGTTTGTGTGTATTGAGGACTGTAAACACCAAAGAGGAGATTGTTTAAAGTAGCAAAAAATGAGCAAAGTCAGAGGTATGGATGAAGCTGAGCAAAGAGGAGAATATTTGTCTCTTGATGATACATGCAAGCTTCCTGTTGTGAGTGCTCAAACCATCTATGAAATAGTGTGGCAGGTTCATGGAGATGCAGCTGCTGGCAGCAAGGGAACGTGGGGCTGGGAAGGGCTGGAGGGAACAGGCTGCACTCGGCCAGTGGAGGAAGTGGAGTGAGCTGCAAGGCCTCCTCTTTATATGCAGCATTGCCAGGGAAATGTTGAGAGATGTTTGATTGTCTTTCACCTTTTATTGATTCACTGTCTCTGGCCAGGAAGAACCCACAGACACTGCTGTTGAGGGAGCAGAGAGGTGGTACAGGAGGAATAAGTAAACAGAGTCTGATGGAGGTGGAGGACATTATTCCCTCCACCCTCTCTGGCTAGGAAGGTAGTCTAGGAAGCAGTCTCATAGGAAGTGCCTGTAAGTGAAAAGGGGCTTTTCCACAACATCTTTCTAGGACAGTACAAACTGAACCTCCCAAAGCAAGGGGTTGATAGTGGGGTCAGGAGGATCAGACTTCCCTCCTCTGAATTCCTAGTCACAGATGGCCCAGAATTGGGACAACAAGGTCAGAAGGATTAATACCCCTCCTTTTTTTTTTCCTTATTGCAGTCATAGGCCAGGAAAATTGAGTGAGATCATAATAAAAGGATTAGTGTGGAGAGCCTGCCGTGAATAGTGTGATAGACAGGTCAGGGAAATGGAAGGGAATTCAAGGGGGTTGGACATGTTACAGATGGTCTGTTTAAAGGGTTCTGTGTTTATCAACAAGGAAAGGGGATTTGGTCTTAGAAAAGTCTGGAAATAGGCATTGAGGGAGCTAGGGCTCAAGCAGCGATGTTATTCCCAGCAAGGATCTGTACTGGAATGACTGGTTTAAATGACACCTGACCTCCTTCCAGCTTTTGGTCGGGAAAAAAAAAATCTTTCTTGGAATAAGCTCTGTTGTTTGCTGCCTTGTCTATCCATCTCCAAAATGATCTAATGCACCAAAATGATACTGTTACTCAGAGCTACTCTTGCCCATGACTTCTGGGTCAGCCTGGCTATGGAAAGCCATAGGAATACAAAAAGGACCTTACCAAGCCAGGTCTGTGATCCTCCCGGTGCAGTATGTCCAGCTGTAGCTGAAAGAGGGAATAGCATACAGCCAGGACAGCTGTGTAGCAGCTCTTCCTCTCAACACCCTTTCAGCTTCAGCATATTTGAGGGACCCAGTGCTGGAAGATCTGTTGTGCACTTTATAGTTCTCCATGGATTTATTTCTTCCCTGAATTTGTCCTGCCGATTTTTGAGGTCAGGTAAAGTTTTAGCATCCTCAGAATCTCACACTAGGAAGCTGTGCAACATATACATGCATTTTGTCTTGAACCTGTAACTTTCTGGTTTAATTTCCTGATCTTTGATCTTTGAGTGGGAAGAGGCTGTTAACACCTCTTTCCTCTGCCCTTCCTCTGTCATCTGTGGTTTTATAAACCTGTCTCATTTCACGGTCTCTGTTGTCTCTTTTCCAGTGTCCCCTCACCTCTCATCTCTCTGCATCTATCAGCTGCCTCCTTCTCGGCTGCAGTGGTGTAGCTTTTAGCAACAGGACATGGGCCATTGCTGGGTGGGACGTGGCATCACAGCCATGAGCTGCGCCAGGTCTCACTCAGGTGAAAATGTTTGGGTCAGCTGCAGTGCCCACACACCCATGCGTGGTGCAGGAGGAGCTGAGGAAGCTGGGCAAAAATTCTGAAACCAGTTGAAGGTGCCCTTGGTCACCAAGACAGAACCGGGTAGGCTCTGAGGAGGCTTGAAAAATAGGAAGAGGATCTTCCACGGTCTTCCCAGACACAGAAATGAGGCTGACAGGTTGTTAGTTCCCAGGGTTCTCCTTTCTACCCTTTTTAAAGGTGGGTACAGTGCTTCCCTTCTCCCAGTCACCTGGAACTTCATTTTACTGCCATGACTTTGTTAATATCATGGAGAGTGGCTTGGCAACTACATTGGACAATTCTCTCAGGACTCTGGGATGCATCTTGTCAGGGCCCATAGACTTATGTATGTTCAGGTTCCTGGGGTGCTCATGACCCTGAACTTGGAGTGGGAAGCACTTTGCTCTCCAAGTCCCCATCCCCCTGTCCATTCACTCAAGAGGTGTAGGAAGAAATGTTGTCATTGAAGACTGAGGCAAAAAAAGTTCTTGAGTGCTTTAGCCTTCTCCTCATCCATTGTTATCAGCTTTCCAGCATTTTTTATGAGAGGTGTACACCTTCGTTAAGCTTCCTTTTCTGGTTAACATGCCTGTGAAAGAAAAATGAAAATGAAACATCAGCCATCTTGTGAGTGATCCTCAAACAGAATAGGTTTAGGGGGACAAAACAGGCTCATGCCAGGAACTAAAGGGCCCTCGTGGGGTGCAACAAATGTTGGAGGGAAAAAAGAAGGTGCCACCAGTAGTCTTTACGACATTATGACATTTCCTACAGAGGAAAAATTGTTCTGAGTAACCTTTGAATCAAGGGCTGTAGGGGACTGAGGTGGGTGGTGGGAAGTCTGTTTAGATGCTGCCCGATGTGGTGTGGGCCAGGACAAGCAGCAGGGAGAGTGAGAGACAGCACTGTCAGGAAGGGAAGGAGATGAGCTGAGAGGTCTGGCATGAAGGAAGGGGTGGAGGAAGAAAAGTCTGAACAACTTCGTGAGGAGAGCTAGCAATGACAATTTCTTTAGCAGGCACTTGTGCCTTGGGCTTTCAGTCAGGTACCCCACTGGATGCTTCTGACAGGGCAAGGAGCTCCTCTCCAGTCCCAGCACCTTGTTCCCAGCCTGGTCACACCACGGAGAGTGCAGCTGCCTCACTCTTCCTTACAGACCACGAAAGTGGTGGGACATTGTAAAACATCATGAATGTACAAAGCTTTTCTACCAATAGTCAGGTATGGAGATGGCAAGGGAGAAGTTATTTTTTCTTCCTCCTCTCTCATTTTCTGTCCTTTCTTTTGTTGTGTCTCCTCCCCCATGCTGGCTGTAACCTTTCTCCCCTCCCTGTCTGCTCACCTAGCACTAGCTGCATCCTGTGTCTCTGTTTGTTTCCCTTTAATCCACGCAATGGATCAGTGACAGACCCCCACTGTAATTTTTAAATCAAAGCCCTTTATCTTGAATTGAGCAAGGTCAGGGGAAGCTTCTTAAGGCATCTTTGTATTTTTCTATCTCTGCCTCAGAGTAACTTAAAGGACGGCTCAACAGGATTAGTAGAAAGCGCAAGATTGGACAAATGGATTTGGCAGGGGCTGGCTGGTGGGCCTGGGGGAGCGGGAACTTGCTGTGCTGGAAAGTGGAAGAGCTGGGCTCTGCTCGGGGCCTCCGGGCATGCGAGGCGCAGGGATATCACTCTGTGCTTCAGGGATCGTTGCTCTCAGTGCAAGCCCTTCTGCAAAGCCCGGAGGGACACACTGAGCACAACCGAGCCATGCTGGAACAGCGTGGTCAGACCTCGGGAACAAGGCAGACTCAGGAAGCCATTCCCTGCAGTTGTGGGTCCCTGAGACACGCTTCTTCTCTCGCCCCCATCCTGCTGGGTGCTGCTGGAAGTGAATTAGCTGTCCAGAGGTCTTGTCATCAGGCTCTGCTTCCTTGGCTTAGCTGCTTCTGCTTCTCTCCTCCCCTGTTTTGCCTTATGATTTTGCAAGTGCTTGTATTAGAAGAAAGTGTCAGGCTTGCAATTTCTCTTGGCTGATACTCGGTGCATCCCTGACCCTTTGCTGCCCCAGCCCCTTGCTGCTGCTGGCAGCACCAGTCCTCCCCTCCTCTACTCAAACCCGTGCTGGCTCTGCCTGGCCTGGGAGAGGCTCTGCCCCAGACTGACCTTCACCTGTGATGACCAAGCTGTTTTGAGCAGCCACCCATGTGGCCAGTCACCAGCCTCTCTGAAAAGTGACCTGTCCCTTCCCCACCACGTGGTCAATCTGCACCAAGCTGGAACCCCCATCCCTTATTTTCTAGTCCCCCAAATGGCTGCTTCTGTCCTTCAGCTGAAGCCCCTCTGTCCTGTCCTGTATTCTCAGTGTACTAGGGCTCAGTGGTCAGAAAGGAGACTCGTGAGGAGCATTTTGCACAGCTGCAGCTGGTTCCTACAGCCTGTTCCCCCTTGGACAGACACCCCCTCCTGACTCACGGTGTTCAAGCCCATACACCCATCGTGTTATCCTATGTGCAACAGAGATGCACATAACCTTGGCCTTGCTCTGCCAAGCCTCCCAGAAGGATGGGATGGCTGGATTAGCCAAGGACATGACTGCTCCTTCCTGGTGCAAGGATTTGCCTCACAGGACTTGCCACACTGTGGTTTTCCTATTATCAGCCCCTCATCTCCCAGGCAGATGAAGGGTCACTCTGGGATCTCATTTGCTCCCCATCACCCTCCTGCAGCAGCCTGGCTGTACACTCCAGGGTTTGTCTTTGGTCTGGGGCACCCCAGCCCTTCACGCGTGCCGCTCGTGGGGGAAGCTCACGCTGTTTCTGCACAGAAGAGGATTTGCATGCGTGGTGGGGGAGAGACAGCCTGGCCTGTTTATTCTTAATGCTCCATATTATCTCCATTAATAATGCCACCTCTGCCTCACATGCTAATTAAGGCTCAAGATTGTAATAGGGATTGTAATGTAATAGGGAATTTGGGCTGAGACCACACAAGAAGACCCACATTAAGTTAACCTTATGGACTGTTAATGGATCTCCTGGAGGGGCATTTCAGCCTAATGAGAATCCAGCTTGAATGGTAATCAGGGGCTCACTCTCCGCATGCCTGGTGGGGCCTGGAAAGCTGGCAGGGCTGCAGGGCAGGATGTGGGAAAGTCATCGGCAGGGGCTGCTCATGAAGCTGAGCAGGGAAGGGAAGGATGCAGAGCTGGAGGGAAAGACCTCGGTGTGAGGGAAGAATTGGAGTAGCAATGCTGTGGTGCTGCACAGGGGAGAGCCTGAAGCAGGTGCTGAGGCTGGTTCTGTGCTTCTCATGGTGGACATTTAAATATTAGCACAGAGGACAATTTTCCTGGTTGTGACTGCCAGCAGTGAAAAGGTCACCCAAACTGTCTAAGCCACGAGCAGGACTCCTCTGTAGGGGGAAAAAAATCTGGCAAATATTGTCCTGCCCCCTGCAGTCCTGCACTGTGGGTCGTGACTGCTGCTAGGCAGTGGAACAGAGAGCCAGACTTTCCCAGTCTGTCGTCTTGTATGGTGTGGAGAAAACATCAGAGAAGGGATTTGGTATGGAACACTCTTATGTGTAAAGTGAAAGGCTGAGTTCAGAAGAAAACTAGAGATAAAGGGTTCAAAATGGAGTCTAGAAGTGAGGCTTTCAGTGCATAGGATTAAGTTTGGGGACACCCCAGGTTCAGGACTGTAGTTGAGAAGAAAAACCAAATGGTGCTGAAGTGTGAAGGCTTCATTTCATGGCAAAACTGTATGTTTCTGGTCCTGGGTGAAACTGGGTCTTACTGGGAGACCATGGAGCCTTCCAGGGAAGGTGTGCATATTTTCACAAGTGGCTCCTGTGTGCTAGTTTTGTCCTCCAGAGGGAATAGGTGCGAAGTGGGATATAGGGCAAAAGCAAAGCCTGAAATGGAGGCCAGTTGTTTGCATTCCAGTTTGGGGAGTTGAGTAATTTAGATCAGCCTCAGAACAAACAAGCAGAGCTCTGGGTAGAGTGTTTGGGAGGGGGGTAGTGATCTGCAGGATTGGCTAAAGAAATAAAGAAATGTCTTTGGGGTTTTCTTCTTACTCAAGTCCCACTGCCTCAAGACGTGGTTTGAGTGGACAGGCTCCATGCTTTGGAACCCAGCCTGGAAGTTCCCCTGGAAGTGGGATCTGGCTGAAGGTTTAGCCTTCTGATAGGAGCAAAACCAGAGCAGCTAAGATGTGTTGCTTTGGCTCCAGAAACGTGAGTTTGAGCTGTGCTGACTGCAATTCCTGCATAAAATTTCTTACTTCAACCCCAGCTGTGGGTGATTCTGGCTGGGGAGCTGGAAGTCAGACAGGTATGGCTGCAGCTGCAGGAGCCTCTCCATATCCCCAGCTAGAGGGGCTGCTCTCTCCTAACTCTGTTACCTTGAGCTGCCCTACCTGAGCTGTGTCAGCCTGAGATGGCCCATGGCTCAGATGGGAGCTGAGTTTGGTTTATAGTGTTTGGGGCTTGGGGGTAGATGTTTGTGGGTTTGAGTGAAAATCTGTGAATTTGTAATGCAGTTCCTGTGGGTTGAAAAGAGGAATAAGGACATGGAAAGGGAATAGGTCCAGTTCAGGTTGCCCAGTGAGTTTTTTCTTCACTTTCTGGCTCTCGATGTGGGAAAATGCCAGGGAACTGCGAAGAAAGGAGTTCCCTCCCAGCGTGGTGAGTGGGAGTTGGTTCCCAGGGCAGAGCATGCTGCTGCCAGTGAGCAAGAGGAGCTGAGGGAAGGTGAGAAAGGAAAAGCAGAGTCCAGGAGGAGAGGCAGGGCAGGAGCCAGACGGACTGTTCCACCCAGAGAGGGGATCCCAGCCCTGCCAACCTGGACGGTCCCAGGGGTGCTCTCCAGTACATGCACACTCCCAGGATTTTGTGCTGCTGCACTGCCCTGCTCTCCCAAGGCTCTGCAGGTGTGCAGTAACACGCTGCTGTCTCACCGAGGTAAATGCTGCCACACACACAAGGCAGCCCACAGGGGACCCACAGGAGACCCACAGGAGACCGAGGGAAATCTTACTTCTCCCTGTGACACCTCACAAATGTGCCGGTGTTTTCAGCAAGGAACAGACTCCGACACACAGTCACTGCTCACCCTGCACTGCAGCACTTGATGCGCACATGCACACCCCAGACATCCACAGCTGGCATCCACCCCCCAGAGCAGGCTCATGCACAGCACCAACACACAGGTGCTCACCAGAAGCCACGCATTCCTGCACACACACCTGCACATGTGGCACACATTGTCCGCATTGCCCCTTCCAGCACTATCCCATGCAGAGGGGCTCACTCAGGGCAGCACTGACAGACACGTTTGTGTCTTCCAGGTCTGCCTGCATGCCACCACAAAACTGTGATGTTGATGTGGCATCTGTTGGAGAGGAACACCGATGCCCACATGCAAACACGCATCTGCATCCCACTCAGCTCCTGTTTGCTGGGCTTTCTCAATCCCTTTTCCCTTGTTTAGCCAGTCATAGTACTTATTCCATGCTTCTGAAGCACAGGAGCAGATGGTTTGCAGGTCAGTTTAGGATGATGGCTCCCTTTTCCACTAGTGGCTCTCTTCAGCTGCTTAGGTCAGTGCCAAGTGTCTCAGAGATGAAGATCCTCCTTGCCCATCCACACACAACACCTCTGTGTCACTCTCAGCCGCTATTAGAAATTCTAAGTCCAAATGCCTCTTTAAATTGCCCTCATGACCGTACTTTAACCCAAGTAGCACTTCAGGCCATAGTGGCTTTTCTAGGTTTGGCAGCATCTGTTAGCTTTGACCAGATGAGGCAGCTCCATCTCCACTCTGCTTTGTACATGTGCCTTGCTGACACCCAAAAGACTCTCTCACTTGTCCCCTTTCAGCCTAAATTATTCATCTGCTGTAATGCACAATGGATGTTTGTGGGAAGAGGCACGCAGGTACAATTGAGCACAGTGCTGAGGCATTGATGTTACTAGCAAGCTGAAATTGCCTGGGTGCATGGGCCATACTTAGCCGAGAGAGACAGGAAATTTCTACTCCTTCAAAGCACTTCAGGAAAGTGAATGGTGGTGGCATTGGTGAAGGCAGAGGGGAAGAGGGGCTCTTTGGGGCTGAGGTGGCAGTGGGGGCTTCCTTACATGTTTCTTCTGGCTCCTCTGATGCTGCCACATGGACGTGGACGTGGTGTGAGCATGGGGAGGTGGGAGTGTGCTGAAGTAGCTAGCTTTGAGGAGTGGAGAGTTGGCCAGAGTGTGGAAAGTGTACATGCACTGGGAAGGGGCTGAGGCTGCTGGGGCAGGAAATGTGTGTGAGGGCAGGCAGCTCCTGAAAGAGGCCATTGCAATGTACACTGCACTGACCTACACTGAGGTGTATCTACACGTGCTGCAAGCCCATGCTGTCTGATAGCACAGGACAAGAGCTTATGGGACTCCTTTCACACTTCCTCCATGGAGCTGGGGCTAGACCCGACTGCAACCCCTGCACTGCCTGTGTCTAAGCCACGCCTATGCCAGCCTTTTTCTGCCTGTGAGCTCTTCCATTTTTATCTGTGCCACCACCGCTCCAATGATCCCAGTGCAGCCATGGACTATATGCCATATAACCTACAGCTGCACCCACACCCAGCTGCTCTTCCCCGCTGCAAAGCCCACGCTCTCCATGCTCTCCCTTGCCTCTCCCATTTCCCGGGGGCACACAGGTACGCTTGCTTGCCCTGATGTCGAGCCCTGATTGCTGTCCGTCATCGCTGGCAGCATCACCCTGTGACACTGCCGAGCTTGTTAAACAAGCCTGGCAGAGTGCTGGAGGTGCTGTCCCTGGTGCTGGGCCGGTCTTCCTTCGTTCCCTTGCCCCTTCTTACCCGCCTCGTGTGCCTCTTTGTCTTTCCTGGGGCCTGGGGGAAGCCGGTGCCTTCCTGGCCAAATCTCCGCTTCCCATAAGGATTTATGTACTTCTTGGCCACGCTTAGGTTTTGCAGTCACATCCCCTGATGCCACTATCAGCCAATTTCAGAGCACTCGGGGCTGGTGGGACTGCGCACTCTTCTTTGCATGCAAATTATGCACATCTAACACCAGAACGGAGGGAAAGAGGAGGGATGAGCCTGGATGCTTTTGCAGGCTTTCTGCTCCAGAGACTTTGCCCCCCTGGAGTGGCAACTCCAGTCCGTGGACAGACACATAGGAGATTGTAGAATGGGCAGAATTAGCAAAAGTGTGGGGGGGAAAAAAAGAGGGAAATCTTACTTAGAGATGGAGGCAGTTAAAGCAGATTTGGTGTGGCAGTGGTGTGTGTGTGTGCATATGCACCCATGCACTTGCACAGAATAATACAGCTGTCTCCAAAGTGAGTTCCAGCTTAATAACTTTCAAGAATGTCTTTTTTTTTTTTTTTTAATTGGGTGAGTGGTGCTGGCTGTCTGTGTTTCATGTCTAGTTTGTGTTTGTCTGCCTGTGTTGGATGTTGATGAGTATTTGTGTTTTCCATGTGACAGAATATGTCTGGTGGTTGCTGGGGCTAATGTTTAGGATCCAGAAGGATGATATGCCACTGTGTGGGCTGAGTTTAGGTAGGTAACAGTATCTGATACAATCAGTTTGTATGCTGCAGGCAATTCATAAGCAGACTATATTTGTGTGTGATATGCAGCCACTGGTGCTTGCTTGACTTATGTTCCCGAGTGCATGAGGATGTTTTATGTGCCCTCATTTTCTTACAGATCTGTCATTTGCTAGTGTGGTGTTTGCACTGACATGGATGTGTGTGTGTGTGTGTACATGGCACTTTTTCTGGTCTCTGCAATGGCAGTGGGCTCATTAAATGCTGTGTGCTTTGCAGTGACAGTTTCATATAAGGGGTCAGGAGCCGGTGTGTGGTAGACATGTTTGGATATTCCACGTGCATTTGTGCAGAGATCACTATTTGCTGTGCTGTATAAAAATGTTTTTGCTGTGTACTCACAGGAGTGGTGGAATAGGCTGGGTGGAGCTGACGTGGAGTTGTGTGATGGTTGTCTGAGTTATCACGTGTGCACCTCAATACAGATGTGCGACCTTGTAGGTAGATGCAGGGTGTACATGAAGAAGAGAAGCACCTCATCCTTTAGAGGAGCTCAGAGTTTTTAGGGGTTGTATGCAGGGTGGTGTGGAAAGACCAGTGAGTAAATGTGTGTGTCCAGCGTGTGTGTGTGTGTGTGTCCTGAGTGTGCAGAGTGTCCTTGCAGGGGCGTGCCTGGGTGACTGTGCAGGCTGGGAGGTGGCGTGGGTGTGTGTGTGCGTGCGGCTGAGTGTGTAGGCACACCTCACCTTCTCCCGGTGCAGCTCCGTCAGCATCTTGCCCTGTGCTGGGTCAGGTGTTCTCTCCTTTGGCGTGCAGTGGGACAGCCAGGCTCTTAGCACACAGGCCAACTTCCTCCCATGCTTTCAGTCTCTTTCCATCTGGCTGTCTGTCTATTCTGCTGCCCGTGTCCAGTTGTCTGTTCCCATAATCACCGATACGCCTTGACTAGCTCACACCCTACACTGCCTGTGGACTCAGCAGCTGTGCATCTCTCCGTCCCTCCCACACACACATTCACACACACACACACACACACACACACACCCTGGATCTTCATATGTGGCATATTCAGTTGCCATTGGAAACCTAAGAAAGAAGTGAATCTACCCTCCAAGTCTTAAGCTGGTGGTTTTTTTCCTTTTTTTTTCCCTCCCCTTTCCTCCTCTCCTCACAGAAGACGAAGTCGTTCGCAATGAATCCATGGCAGCTTCGATCGAGCGGTGAGCTGGAGCACCTACTCACAGGCCACTCCTTCATGTGACTGAACAGAGACCTTTCCCAGCACTCACCAAGGAGAGCAGAGCCCTGGATTTACCTCTCGCACACCCGGGCACCCCCAGCGCAGGCACTGCGAGGTAAGCCAACCTCGGCACGTCTGTCTGTGCCTCTCCCCATCCCGCCCTCCCTCCCTCTCGTTGCCCGTTCCCCAGAGGTGTGAGGGAGGAGAAGGGCAGGGGTTTCTGCTATGCTGTGAACAAAACCTAGGCTTTCATCAGTGCCCTCTCCACAACGGAGAGCTGCTCCCTTCCCTCTGAGCCCCTTCCCTTGCGGCTCTGCATGCGTGTGCAGGGAGGGGTTGTTTGCAGAGCAGCCGAGGGAAGCGCTGCAGGTCCCCCACACGCAGTCCCGAGTGCATTCCGCCCCTTTCCCACCCCTCCCTGGGCACACACCTGTCCGCTCTTCTTCATTCGTCATCTTCCTCCACCTCCGCTATTTCTCGGCAGAAGGGGCAGCCGGGCTGACTCTGCTGCAGCCGGCCAGCAGCAAGGCTGGGCTCCGCAGCCCTGGCCTGGGTCACCTCAAGGATGCAGCTTGCAGCAGAGCAGGAGCGGGCATCATGCTACCGGGAGTGGGGCATGGAGGGGAGGACTCCCTCTCCCTCCTTATTTCACAGATATTTTGGGGATTCCGATTCCCCACAGAAGATGCTGGCCTCCATTTCCTAGCCAGGTACCTCCTCCAAATACCCAGCCCAGCCTGCCACAGCTTTTGGGCTGATGGGCATGCTCTTTGTCGCTGCTTATCGGCTGTCCCCTGGTGCTCCTTCTCAACTGGAAGGGATGTTTTCCTACTGGAGGCAGTGTGTTTCATAAGCTGGGAACGCCGTGTGCCCTGCACAGGCAGTGAAGGGGCCCTGTGCTGAGCCTGACCCATTTTGGGGCGCAAAGCTCTTGGAAGCACCTGAAAGGGCCTCCTGCCACCTGGGGCTGCCCTCAGTGCCCCTTTCCTCAGCTCCTCTGCAGGGAAAGCAGGAAGATCGGCTGCACTATTTCCATGCCACGTCTCCCTGCTGCTGGAGCTGCTGTGGTGTGGGGGTGGGAGGGGAGTGGGAGCAGCTGTTTCTCCCAGTGCCTGGGCAGGCCCAGACACGCTGCCAGTCCTCAAGGAGCATGAACGTGCCTGGAGATGCCGCTCCCCAAAATAGACCCTAAAGCAATGAGCTGCTGGCAAAGTAGTGGGTAACCTCAGAGGAGTGGATTTTAAAGGGAAGGTCTGGGAGTTTACAACCTGCCAGGCTGTGATTTCAGGCTCTGAACAGACTCTGGCAGAGACCAGAGTCTTTCCAAGTCAGATTTTGGGGGTTTGTTGTGTTTCTCGGAGGAGAAGGGACTGGCAGGGTCTGTGCTACTGTGCAGCCCCAACAGTGGTGATGATGTGGTGTCCCCTGAAGGAGGTGATGGATTGCTCCCCTCCTGCCCAGGTCCCAGCTGATGATGCCGACAAGGAGGGCACATCTTCCACTGCATCTTCCAATGCATCTCTCTGCTGCCACTGCAGGACCCTGCCATCAGTTTCCCCCATCTGCAGTTCCTCAGTGCCCCCTGACCCACTACTCCAATACCTACCCTTCCACACAAACTGCTGCCTTCAACTTCTCTTTGGTGCCTCTTGCTGTTTTTCTCCCTTCTCTGGAGTGCCCCGAGCCCCGCTTTTCCCTCTTTCGGCACTCGTTCCTCACTTCTCCTCCTTTGTGACCACCATGCCGGGCAGGAGCAGCTTTGGTCAGCCTTGGGAAGGGCTGATGCTGCCTAGTGGGGTTGTTTCTGGATGCTGGTGCCAGCTGATGATCCTGTGAAGTGATCCCTTCCCCTGTGGTTCACACCCTCTGGTGCGTGTGTGCATTGTGGGTGACAAGTGACCGTGGTGTTGTTGGTGTGTCACTCTTCCCCCTGGCCAAAGCCTGGCAGGGAGCGTGCCCACGCAGTCACACTCGGTGTCATTGCTGGAGAGTTTGCAGAAAGCAAGCTCTTCCCATATGGAGCCTCCAAAGTCATTTGGCATTGGTTAAATTCCTCAGTCCTCTCAGGACATGGCTTTGGCACTGGCTCAGGGTGGACAAGACAATAAATCCAGCTCTAGGGAGCTTGGTACTGGGTCAAGACTGCTGCAGATACATGGTAGAAAATGCTGATCCAGTATGAATTCACTCTGCTGTTTGAGATTTGTTTAGAAAACAATGTTGGCTTAACTCCGTACTGGCAAGATTTATGTTGTGTTGGGTATTATCTGTCTGCACAACCCTATCTTGGTGGTGGCTCGAGTGTTGTCCGTGTGCCACATCTGGCACGTGCTCCGGATCATGCATGCTATGGCTAATCTGACAGATGTAATTGCACGCTGCAGCCAGCCTGGTTCAGTCCCTCCTGTCAGGCAAGTCAGTCTGAAAGAGGGTTAAATTACAGTCTGGGAGCAAGCCATGTCCCACACCAGGCAGATGCTGGAGGGGATGGCATCGGCTGGGAGGAGGGCAGGCACTGCACTGAAGAGGAAGAGGGAGAGGAGGGAAGCATTGTCTCAGCAGGAGGATGTTGTTCTCTATCCCTGACCACCCCACAGGTCAGTGCACAGGATCCAAGAGAGGCATTATCATTCCTCATGGGATCATGTTGGCAGAAAATGGGGTTGCACCATGGACAGAGGCTAAGCCAGCCCCACTGGAGGCAAGTGCTCGTTTGGGACAGAGTATGAGTGCAAACCCTCACTGTTATGCTGCAGGGGCTTGTTCCAGGTCTGTCACTCAGGTGCTTCTCTTGCTGAGGGAGGTATTTTTGTTTGTGCTGAAGGCCCAAAGGGCAGGAAGGTGGTGAGGGGTGATTTGCCTCATGCTTTTGCATGAATGTGTGCAAGTCTCTGGTGATTAGGAGGAGAATTTGTTGACCAGGTTTAGCAGTCTGAAGTGAGTTTTACTATAAATCCCAGCAAAATGAGCTTTTGGAGGTTAAAGTCAAGGGGTGACACTGTCTAGCAAACCTTGTTGCTAAGGGTCCTAATCCTAGCAAACTCTCACACTGGTCACCATGCTGTGCCACAGTTTCCCCTGCCTTTACATGGAACAGGCAGTAGCCACAAACACAGTGGGAGAGGAGGGGGCTGGAGAGGAGGGATGTGAAGGAGCAATGCTTCGGGCTGCACAGAGAGATGCTGTGGGGAAAGGGAGGTTCAGCCTGTGGACTCTGCTGACATGGCTGAGTGCTGTCATTCACAGGGGGCTGGATGCCGGAGGAGAATCCGTAATGACCAGGGGCTGCGTGCCAGGGCCGAGGCAGCAACTCACTCAAGCCTCTGTTTGTTTGGGAAGAGAAAGGGAGTTTGTGGCTTGTCACTTGGGAAACAGAGTAGAGATTCAGTGGAGAAGGACAGGCTTCTTGGCTGGGCCTCCCCGAGCAGCCGTGCCACGTGTCTGTGTGTGTCAGGGGACTAAGGGGACCCTGGTACAGGCCATGACTGGCAGCTGGCTATCCTCCCCCTTGCACCCTCTGCACAGCCACTGCCAAGTGACTTACAGCCCTGAGACACACACACATGACAGAGCAGTGCATGTGAAGAGAGGGAGACAAATTAAAAGCCTTGCTGGAAGAGCAGCTGGATGGGATTTGTGCTGCCTCCTTGCCTGGTTTATGCCCTATGCAGTAGAACGGCATCTGTGTGAGTGTCCATGTTGCTTCATTCCAAACAGGCGCCTTCAGCAGGGCTGTGTGGGGAGTCTTGTTGGGCAAAGTCAGGGCATGAAGAAGATTTCTTTCTCCCTGAAGTTCCTTCTCTGTCTCATCCCAGTGTGAGCCCTCTCTTGCTTTGTGGAGTTGGAGACCTGCAGGCAATGGAGGGAGATGTTGCAGGAGGGAAAGGGGAATCTGAGACACACAGAGCACAGAGAGGATGCAGACACTGAGATGAGAATGAGGGAGGACCAGAGAGAAAAAGGACAGAAGCAGCAAAGGAAAAAAGGGGTAGAGAGGGAGGCAGAAAGAGAGCAGCCATGTCCCTGCAGTGACAATGTGGTATGGAAGTATCTTATATTACAGACTAGACTTTGACCTGACCACATTTGTACTGGGCAGGGATGTGGTCTCAAAAGCTCTGTGGCAGGAGGACCAGCTCTGCACAGTAAACTGCTCATCTTCTATCCACCTCCTTAATTAAGGGAATAGCCAGCCTGTGATTGTCCTGCTTTGAGATGCCTTCTCCTTGTGCATGTTTTTCTGCTCCCCATGTGGAAGCGGGAACATGGTGGAGAAACCCCTCCTCGTGTCCTCTGTCCTCCTGGCCCTCACCCCACGGAGCCAGAGGAAGTGAATGTGCTGCCCAGCACTGATGAGAATTGCCTTGCTCTGTACTGGAGAGATGTTGGTGTGGTCTTGGAGGGAGGCACAGACTTGCCTTTAGATGGCTCCCTGGAAAAACTTATGGCCACATTACCCCACACAGGCAGTGTCTGCAGGGAATGAATTCAACAAGCTACACATTTTTTCCTACAATTTTTTCCTACAGTTTTTCTACATTTTTTTCTACAAGTACCCCATCAACATGTCCCACAAGAACTGAACAGCAGCAACTAGATAAGAGAGATTTATGGAAATTTCTCTTCCTCTTTTACCAAATATACTTGAGTACGTGTCTGTCAGGTAAGGCAGGGATGCCAGGTCTGTCACAGGGTAGGTAGATTTCATACACATGTTCTAAGTGTCACTTTTGATGGGGATGTGATGGTTTCCAGAAGCTGGAATGCCAGTGCTGGCTTGCAGGCAGGTTGACAGGTGAACACGTATCCACAGCTGGTTGCGTGTTCATAGCGGGTGCTTCTTTTCCATCTCAAGCTTCCTCCCTGACTCCCTGTCGTAGGACCAGTGGAAGGTACGGCTTAAAGTGAGTGGCACACCACGGCCAGCAGGCTGTGCCCCAATCTTAACTGCCATGCCTTCTAAAGCCAGCCAGCATGGTGGAATCTATCGAGAACCAGTCCAGCACAAAGGGAGAAACACTCACATAATGGGGCTACTTATCTGAGTTCTCCAGCATTGCCCATTACATTCCGTGTCTTGTGGCTGATGCAGTTGAAAGGCAATCACTGGAGCTAACAGCCCAGCAATGTTCTGCTCACCTTCTGATTTACTTCCTTTCATCCTCGCTGGGTTTCATCTCCTCCCGGGTTCATGCATCCTCCAGCAGTGAGGTCACTTTCTTTTCATCACACCTTAGGCTGTATATAATCAAGCTAGCACTGTTCCTGCCCTGAATCTTCTGGGGTCAAGATGGAAATCACTATTCAGCAAGAAACTCAAACAAATGAGCAAAACTAGCCTGGTTGGTCAGAACAGGGTGGATGTTATCCAAGAAAACTCACATTGATCAGTTCCAGTCACCTCCTGTGCTTAAACTGACTCAGTATCTCCATTTTTAGGACGTTGCTGGGGAGCTGAATTCTCTTTTTATTTCTCTTGTATCAGCTGTCCCTACCAACAGTATTTGTGAGATTCTTTTCCTATATCTGCTTCGATGAGGATCTGTTGGAAAATATTCTGGTAGAATAATGGGTGCTGGGAGAAAGCAACTCATAAAAAACCCACAAACCCAGTGAAAAAAAACCCCAACAGCTACAAAACCTCTGCCCCCCCCCCCTTTCCCTGAACAATAAGTTATCAAGTCCAGATGGTTAAATCTGAGAGTTTGGAAGGAGCTTAAGTGATTGAGCTGCTAACAAAAATATGCAATCTCTTGTGAAAAAAAAAAAAAGCTACTGATTCAGGGAATTGGAGAACACCAAATGTTGTACCTATATTTAAAAAAAGGCTTCAGCAATGATCCAGGGAATTAAAGATCAGTAGGCTTTGCATCTGTATCTGGTAAACTGATGGGAATGATAATTAAAAAGCAGTGCTTGAAGACATCTGGAAGATTGTGGTCTGATAGGGCCTATCCAGCACGGGTTCAGCAGGGGAAAACTGCATCATGCTAATCTCCCACAACTTTTTGAATGTGTCACTAACGCAGTGGATAAAGGAGAACCAAGTGATATAACGTATTTAGACTTCCAAAAGGCTTTTGAAAGATCCTGCACTTGAGCTGCTAAAGAAGCTAAGTAGTCTGTGAGAGACAAAATATTGACATAGATCAAAAACTGAGTAGGAGACTGAAAGAATGAGGGGATTAAACAGTCAAGTTTCACCATGGCAAAAGGTTAATGCGGCCTCCAGGTACTCTTCTAAATCCCTAGTGATTTACCTTATTGTTTAATGAATTGGAAAGGTGGGAGGAGAGATATGCCATATGGAAATCAGCAGATGAGACAAAATTATTATGTTGGCTGTGGACAGAAAGGGCTGTGGGAAATGCCCGGGAAAGAGAACTAAGTTAAATGAACACACTGTGCTCTGGTGAATGAAACCGAATGTTCAAAGTAATGTGTGTTGCAAGGCAGACTCAAAACTCTTTAGATACCTAAAAGATCCTGAATCAAGAGTATCAGCCAAATGAAAGTGAGGGTGAATGTCTTTGCAGAGCTCTGCCCCCTGCTGCGATGCCCTTGAGCAGGCAAATCAGCTGTTTGGATGCAGAGGCAGAGGTAGAGAGGGCTCTGGAAGAGCTCTTGGTACACCTGCAGTGCCACTTCACTTGGAATAGCAAGCCAAACCCAGGTCAGCCTGTTTCTGAAGGGATGCTGGAGAACTGAAGGGCCACTGAGGGGAGACAGAAAGCTTGTGAACACCCCCAAGTGAAGATAAGGAGGAGACAGGGGCTGTTGGTGTCAGACAGCAGACTGGGAGTGTATGGTGGGAGGAAATAAAACTATGACACATATGAGGATATCTGTCCTTCCTCTCCTCATCCCCTAGGAATGAAGGAATGCACAGTGAAATTTAAATGCATGGGATTTAGGTTCTCAGGGTTGACTGTGGAGGTCTAAGGAATGAGAATATGTCAGGTCAAAGAATTTAGAAAGGTTCATAGTGGACTTGTGTGTTTTGTGGAGAACAAGAGTACCCCAATGAGCTTTAACTAAGGATGAGCCCAGTTTTGGAGCCTGAACCTGCAGCTTCAGTCTTCAGAGCCTATATTAGCCTGCAACTCATAGCAGCAAATAGGAAAATTGAGACAGGAGTATATTGTCCCTCATTTGTCTGCTTTGATGTTTTTCCACCTTTTCTCCCCCAGATTCCAGTGATGTTTTTTCCTGAGAGCCAGTGTGGACATTTCTCTGACCTGGAATGGTTGTTCCCTTGTGTACATCTTACCTGCTGGGACATGAGCAGTGAAATTCTGTTCATGTCTAATCATGTTGAAGTCCATAGGATGAAGGAGAATTTTGATCCTCTGAGTTTGAACTCGGTTCTGGGGAAAACCAAACCCCAGCCCTGCCACAGAAAAGGTGCAAACTCACCTAAACTCTTGACATTGCCTCAGATCAGAAACCTAACCTGCAAAGTTCCCAGACATTCCTGGGAGTCTGCACATGCTTCCAACGTCCGCCTGAACTACAGGAATGCAGGAATCAGTGCCAGAATAACAGGCTATCCAGCAAACTTTCCAGTTTTCAGGCCAAGCTGGAGCCCAGAATTAAAAATCTACTGGGGCTGAAGGGAGAAGAGAAATCCCTGAGCCTATGGAAACCCTGAAACCTTATTTGATTACTTCCTCCTCTCTTCAGTTTAAGGACCTGAGTCCACAAACATATCTTCCCTGTCCAACAGCATTCCCTACCCAGGAGCATGGTCCCAGTTCTTGTTCTTTTTTTTTTTTTTTTTTCCCTGAGTCCATGATATAGGATGCTGAAATCTTTGACAGCTTGGCTAACTTAGCCTGTTTGATCTCTAGCTATTTGTGTGTAGCCACACACAAATCCCAGACTCCTTGTAAGAATGTCTCCCTCCTGGACAGCCCATGAGGTGTAAGCAGAGTGACTACTTGCACAGGGAAATAGATAAAAAACCACTGGGGATCATCTTTGCATACTGCTTTTTGCTGCATCTCTGTGAGCTCTCTTGTATTCTCAGAGCTGTGATTTGTTTTGGTGGGTAGAGTGGGAGCAGCCAGGCTTGTGTCCCAGTGCCAAGAGACTTGGGGTCAGGATCACACCTTTCCACGTGGTTACAAGTTCCTATGAGGCCAGAGGGAACTTTGGCAGTGTGTCAAAGCTGACATCACCACAGCCCCTGCAAACCTCTGGGCTGAAAGCAATGTCTTCAACACCTCTCCTGGAATCCAGGAGCTGGGGACTGTGGGGGCTGAGAGACACTGACGTCACCCATGCTGCGTGCCAGCAACCCCAAGGCTTTGGAGATGGCTTGATCATCACTACTCTATTATAGCACCTAAAAAGACCTCTGGGATCAAAAGATGATTGCATCTCTCTGCTCTATTACAGCAGCCAATGAACCTCCAGGGCCAAAGGATAAATGCACCACCGCTGGAGTATTATAGCATTTAGAAACCTCACTCACTGACTCACAGCTGTCTGACCCCTCCACCACAACCACTCTCAATTTGTCTCGGCACCCAGCCACCTTCTCTGCTGAGGTGTAGCTGGGTAATCCTTGTGCTTTTACAGTGCCTGCCTGTGTGCAGCCCTGAGGTGAGACCACACTATCTTCTCACCTGTTTTGGTACAGGGGGAGCACTGGTGCTGTGATGCATTTGCCAGACCTTTGCTCTATGAATGCAGCAAAGCAGCACTGAAATAAATCACTTCCCTCTAACACAGCATCTGTGAACCTCTGGTGCTGCTTTGCTGTAAGGTGATCTGCTCCTGCCTGGTACAGGGAGGGGGCTCTTCCCACACTGTTAGAGGTGTTTCAGAAGACAGCTCAGCCCCTGGCAAGGGCCATGTTATACCAGCAACTCGAGCTTACTAATGGCAAGGAGGATACTTTGAATGTCTGGTCAGTGATCCTGGCATTTAGAAAGCATGAATTAATTTCTCAGACACCCTAGAGAGGTGGAGTTCTGTCATGTTATGAACCTGACTTGTAGATTCTGGGGAAAATCCTAAAAGCTTTTGGTAATAGAGGTTTTAGTGAATTTAATGCCGATGGAATTAAAAGTCTCCAGGCACTCGTTGTGAATGGATTTACATTGGGGAGATTAGAAAAGGGAAAACATTATTGGTGTCCAGGAAACTCAGGAGAGCAGCTGTCAGCTGGTTTAGATGGAAAGTTCCCCAGTGGGCAGGTGCCCTGGCAGCCAGACAATGCTTACACACCCCCCGTGGAGCTGGCTCGCATGCTCACGGGCTGGGGACACGTCCCAGGGCCACTGTGGGCACGCCACATGTGAACATTCACAATAGGATGCTTGCATTCAGCAATTTTATGGACACACTGAACATGATTTAATGCGGGAACAGTCTCTTCATTTTGGCTGGCATCTCTTACACAAAGACCCATACGCCTCACTCAAGTGCTGCTGGCCTTTCCCAGCACGTTCATTACTGCTCACTCCTGCTGAGGAGCACGGAGAAGAAATACCTGCCTTCCTCCCTGCCTGCAGACACACCACTCTGTGCAAAGCAGTCTCTCGTCCATGGATAGATAGGTCTTTTACAACCCCCTTTCTGCCCAGCAGAAAAGCGCCTGGTGTGTAGCTATGAAATGTAACAATCATGCACAAAGTGAACACTCGGCAGGATCCTTGTGGAATAATTTTGTAGGGTTTAATAATTTCATAGTAAATTTTGGCCAACTCACAAAATCCACCATTTTCAACTTGTCTGAGAGGCCTAGGGAGCCATCTCTATATTGGCCAACTTCTGCTCCTTTTCCCCAGGCCTCAGTGTTTGCCACTGGGGAAGAAAGCATCCTGGAAGCAGATGGTCCTTCCCTGTGCCCTTACACAAGTAAGGCATGATCCTGCAGGGTTTGGCCTTTCTTGGACTTCTCTGCAGAGGCTGGGTTGCTAAGGCTGTGCTCTTTGCTCAGGGATCAGAGAGGCAACAGAAGAAAAGACACCAAGAGACCTATGGGGAGAGTGAGAAAGGTTACAGCCTTAAGTACACAAGCTGGTTATGCTCCTCTTGGGAAGGCTCCAAGAGATGCTGTTCCCCTTATTTCTCACCAAAGTCCTTATCACTTGTTGGTGCACCTTTTTGAGAGCAAAGATCAGGGTTCATCCACCCTGGCCTTCTTTTTAAGTGGTACATCATCAAGCTGAGGACTCAATTAAAATCCTGTTTTGAAGATCTCTATTTCCTCTGCCACACAGGAGAACTTGCTGGGTGATCAGGCTTTGTTAAAGCAGGGAGCTCCCTGCCCCAGGGAAGATGGGCAGGCAGGAGAGCTGCTGCCTCCCCAGGGCATGCAGGTAATAACCTGACTTTATCAACTGAGTACCCACAATCAAGCCAAGAGCAGAGTTACACTTCCTTTGGAGGGTGAGGATAATGCCCTGTCCACAACACAGAGCAGAGTGCTGGGATTCATGCCATCCCTTTTCTTCCTGCACAACATGGGTCACTACCTGTTGACTCTGGGCGTCTGGGTGAGAGCAAAAGGCTGCTGGAGTGGTTGATATGGCCTCAAAACAAGGTGTCAGATATTGAGTACCAGGGGCAGGGTAGACATGATGTCTCTGGTGGCCCTTCCAGTGAGTGGGTAGGTGCCACCAGGGTGTTCACACACAGGGAGGAGATGGGAGAGAGGAAACACATAGGAAAGAGGGTGAGCAGTCTCAGTGCCTCCCCAGGTGGCCCTTCTTGTGCTGGCAAGACGTGGTGGGAGTGCAGGGAGTCAGGGAAGGAAGAAAGGGAGGGGGGATGCTCTGCTGGCAGGCTGGCACCCCTCAAAGTGGGCAATGCCAGTAAGCATTGTGGTAGCCAGCCCTTGGCCCTGGGCTCACCTTCATTAGATGGGAGATGCAGCTTGGAGAGAAGGGGGGTTTTAAGTAAAGAATAGAAGCAAAAATATCAATATGGTGACTGGGGCTATGGCAATGCACAGTGAGTGCTCAGCAGCGATGTTTCTGCAGGAACTGGTGCTTCCCCCTGGAGCTGTGGGCCTGATCAGTGGTGGGGAGGGGACAAATCTGTTGCTGTGACCACTGATCCCAGGAAGGTGCCTGACCTGGCACTCTTGACGATACACTTGTCCTGCAAACGTGTTGCACATGATCTGCTGGGCACGCAGGCACCTGCCTTTAGATGGGTGCAGAGCCAGGCTGGGCTCACTTCTGCTCAGGCTGCATTGGCACTGACAGCACCTGTGCATACCAGCAAGGAGATCCACTCTGGAGTCTGCTTTGCAACTGGCACTGCAAAAAATGTTTTTGTTCTTTCTGCATCCTGTGTGAAAGAGCTTCTATCCCACCATCGCCTTTCTTAAGGCATCTCTGCTTCTGTCAATTTGTCCACAAGTTCAAAGAGAACAGGAGTGCAGGTGGTCCCCCCCACGCCAGACAGCTGTGCTGGCTGCTGTAATCAGCTCATTCAGGCAGGATGTGTTCACCCCCTCTAAACAGTAGTCATTGTCTATTCCCAGGCAGAACGGTGCTTCTGGAGGACATCTAGCACAACTAACTCATCATGACAACCAGCAGCAACTTCAGGCTGCTTTCAGAGAGCTGTTTGTGGAATCACCTCAGCCCTTTAGCACAAGATGTACACTTGCAGCAGGCCCTGCCACTAGAGAAGAGAGAGGCTTCTGTTTCCTGCAAGTCCTGTGTCCCTGGCAAATGCTAGCCCATGACTAACGTGTTCAGCGCTGACAGGTCAGCGTGAGATGGGAGAAAGGGGATCTTTATCTCAGTGGGATCACTGAGAGCAAATGGGCGTTGCAGCAGTAAGGATGCAATGAACTTGTCAGCTGCAAAAGACTGTATGTGGTCTTAAGGCCCCAGATGGGGGCAGGCTCATAAACACATGATGGGGCACACTCACAGCTTCCCTGCAGATAGGCAAAGTTATTTGAGGGCAGCCCCTAGGATTTTCAGGATCTGTCAGTTGCTTTCTGGTGATGAGAAAACCTGGCATGTTCCTGTTGGGACTGACTAGCAGAGATTCCAAGACCTTCATTTGCATGATTAACAGGGTTTATGCTCACTGCTTTTTCAGGGGCTGTCCTGTGTGTGAAACTGTAGCCTTGCCACAGAGCACTGGGCTGAAGAGAGTGTGGTGGAGGCTGAGTGCACCTGTGATTTATGGGAAGATTACAACCTTGCCTGCACAGCCACGTGGATGTCAGCATGGTTTATATTATCTGCACCACCGTGGCGTGTTACATTCTCACAACACACAGAGGGTGAGAAGGGGCAGACTTTTCAGAGGGAGCTGCCTCTGGGCATTGCTATTTTTTACTTCATCCTTGGAGTTGGTGAGCCTGGTAGTGTTGCAGGGTGGCATGTATGAAGAAACCTTACACCAAGCTGGAGGACCTATGAGGCCGTATCATGATATAGCCAACAAAGTGATCTGCCTGCTGTTGCTTTGAAGTGATCATATGACAGTTTGATGCTTTATTCAAAGCACTGGTTACAACTTCCTTACCCTTCTTTCCCAAGCACTTTGAGGCCAACTAATTTATTAATAAATTAGAGGGATTAAAATAAACAGTGCTTTGAAAATCATTAGGCATCCCAAATGCCTGGAAACAAACAGCAGCTGAAGTAAAAATACAAAATGCAAATAGGCTAAGAACTGGGCCATAAAATATTGTATCCTAGCCCCGGGGCAGCTCTGGAAAGAAAAACTATGTTTTTACCCTTTGTCTCTTTGGGTTGGGACAGAGAAAATAGTACTGGGGTTTTGTGAATGAGGAATGGTCCTTGCCCCAATTCCTGCAGTGGTACAGAGCCTGCCCCACCAGTGGCTTTACTGGCTGCAGAACAGAGATGTGGGGAGAGGAGGCCACAAGCACCAGCCACAGGGCTGGAGCGAAGGCAAGGTCTGGAAGCTACAGACTGAGAACCATCTGGGTGAGCAGCTGTCCTAGGCAGCTCCTTCTGCTACTTTTGGTCCTGACCCTCACCCTGCAGGCACTGCATACCCAGTTCTTTCCTCCTCTCAGCTCACTGCCTTTCTCACTCCAGCTCCTCTTTCCCTCTCTGAAGACCCAGGGACTCTCACAGCCAATTCATGCAGCATCCAGCTCATCTTCCCTACCAAAGCTGAGCCCCTGCACTGGTGGCCACATAAGCAGGAATTCTGGCTGCTGCCAGAGCAAAGAGAGACCACTGTGCACAATGACCTTTCCTCATTCTGCATCCTGGCTGGGGTGATGCATTTATTGTTGCCAGCTGCCTTTTTCTTGTCAATCCGTGCCAGCTCACAGACACGCTGTAACACCACTGCCCCAGTGAGGAAACACAGTCCCCAAGGACATCACAAAGGGTACCCACAGTGGATGAGGGTATGGGTGATTATCTGATCGCTGTGTTGTTCTGGGTGATGTTTATATGGGGATTACTTGGAAAAGGAAGCTTTTGAAATATGCATCAGAGCAACATACATGTCTTTGATGTGTTTAAGAACTGGTGTGGTCCTGCTTAAGAAGTGGAAGTAATGAGGGCAATCAGTCTCGGCTCAGTAGGATGATTTTTAGGCAAGAGAAATGTGAAGGAATCACAACTGACTGATGTTCCTGCCCAGGAGAGAACAAGGAGATCCCATTTTCCAGGCAGTTGTTGGAGGTCCTCTGTTGGTGAATGAGATATTCACCACCTTCAAGACTGAATCCTATCCATACTTGGAGAAGACTGTGTGAGGAGGAGCAGGGGTTCAGCTGTGAGAAGTCTGCCTGATTCAGGAATTGCCTGGACCATCTTGAGTTTCTCTTGCGTGACAGACTTCTCAGGCATCACTGGCCAGGGAGAAAGCAGCCAGACAATGAAAGAAAGCTGGTCTAGGAAAAGACAGAGCCTCTCTGATAATTGAATACTTCTCCCTGCCTAGCCAGCATGCTGTGAGTGGAAGGCATCAGGAGGCGAAGTGCCTGCCACTGCCAAGGGACTTTTCCCCTGCACACAGCCACTGGGATTTCTAATCCAGGCTGTATAGGACAATGCTGTCATGTTAGTAATGGTATAACTCTCTTAGCAGTCTACCGGTGTGACAGAGTCACAAAGAGAACTGTGTAGGCTGAATATGCACTCATGCTTGCTAAGCCTGTAATCCCAGCTTTGATTTTCTCTCCCTCTTTTCATGTTTTTCATTTTTATTATTTTTTTTTAATAATAAGTTCAAACTTAATAAGAGTGATTCACTAGTTGCCTGTTTAACTGTCTTTGGCATGGTGTCCCATTTGGATTGCACAGGGCAGAAAGGTGACGTGCAGGGGGAAAAGGAAGAACTGGGAGACGAAGGGGGAAGTTGGAGAGTGTTCCTGTTTCCTCTCTCCATGGAAACTAAGGCTGGTGTCTTTCTGTGAACCTGAATGTCTTGGCTGTTTTTTCCCCTCTGGTCAGAAGAGGCTGGTGATCAGCTCTGTTCTCCCATTCGATTTTGATCTTTTGTGGGTTTCCTTGTAAAGGTTCAGCAGCTGTTAGCAGCTGATGGGAAGTGTTTGGTGGTCTGTGAGATGGGTGGAGGCAGTGCACATGAGTGCCCTGAACTTGTCTGGCCTGTGCAGTGGTTGTTATGCTGCTTGGACGAGGCAAGGGTCAGTGATGGAGCTAAGCCCTCCCAAGGCTGTGTCTTGCAACTGCATCTCAGACTGTGCCTGTACCTCCTTGAGGCTGATCTACTCTCTCTGCAGATCCTAGCAGACCCCAGATGTTCATCAGCCCAGGCAGATCCAAGACCTGCTGTAGGGCTGATTCTAGCACCATAATGTGTTTCTGCATCCAACCCCCTTTTGATTCTGCCTGCCTAGGAACCTGACCACCTCTTCTCAGAAACCGCTCAGGCTGGGCAGCAAGATTCACCATTTTCTTCCTACTGCTGGGCAGTAGTAAGAAAAACCAGGGAATTTCTGGATATGCATGTGGAGCCTGCTGCCCAAGAGCTGCTGTTAAGAACTGCCTTGCACTCTTCTTCTTGCTCTGGGCAGTCACCAGCCTCAGCCACACCTCAGCTAGTTTCACCCCAGGTGCTTCTTCCAGGGTGAGCCTCCTCTCTCTTTGTCTCCAGTGGCAGGCACAGCCCTGCTGAACTGCTCTGGGCTGCAGGTGGCCGTGCTTGTGGCCGGGTGACACTGAGCAGGAGAGACATGGAGCAGGTCATCCGGAATAAGCAGTTAAATGTGGGCTGGTGCATAGGAGGACAGTGAACAGGAGAGGGCAGAAAGGTTAGAAAAACTAACTTTAGTTTTGTGAAAACTAAACAATTGTGGAGAAGCATTAGAGTAGTACTGAAAGCCTTCTGCTTCACCTTGGTTAAATAATGTGTACTTATGGTTCACTGCGGATGACTGGTCCTCACTCCCACAGAGCAGTGTCCAGGTGACCCATGTGTAGTGCTGAGACTACCTGGCATAGAGAAGACAGCTCTGTCTGAAACCAAGGAAGCTCTGGGGCATTCTGGCAGCTTGTGGGGTGGTGAGTGATGGCAGGCAACATGCTGTCGTGCAGGATCAGCAAAACACTGCTCATCTCTCAAGCCGTCTGCTTCTCTTGCTCTTTGTGAGCCACTTCTCACTTCTCCTTTTCATGTGCTCATATCACCTCTCTTTTCTTTCCCTCACTTTCTCTGTGTGGTGCATGGCCCAGTGACTATAATCCATGATAACCCTCTATTCTCTCTTTTCTCTTCCTCACCACCTTTCTCACTCATAATTTCTTCGTGTCTCTCACTAACACTCTGTTGCTCTCCCTGCCAATTTATTCTTCTCTTTCCTCCCACACTCTGTCCCCATTTCATCAATCTCAGCACAGTCCTGTTTCTCACCAGAGCTGCTGTTTCATGTTTACTCTGGTGGAGGGAGGGCAGGCAGGTGTGAGGGTAAGGTAACAGGTAGGAAGCAGAAGAGTTAAACTGAGACCTCCTTTGGTGACCTTGGCTGAGTCACATCACCCATTCCATAGCCTGGCTCCTTTCCTGTGACACGGGAACACTCAGCTACAAGTGAATCTGCAATGCTTAGAGGTTGTAAGGCCAAGGTCTGTGAAGCTCCAGGAAGTGGGCTAGAGCTCTTTGGGTGGCTGTGCAGTTTTTGTTTGTCTCTGGTGCCCAGCTAAGCCCTTGTGCCCCAACTGACACTATGGGGGCACATTCCCAACCCTGCCCGTTGTCCTATTCACAAACTCTGCCCCACCCACACTTTCATATAGAACAACTCCATGGGATGAAGTTGACAAGGCTCAGCTACGGAGTTTTGATCTGCAGCAATACAGAGCATTGCCCCTGCAAATCCCTGCAAACTAACATCAACTCCTGTTACTATAGGTGCTACCTCTGTAATTACACCGATTTGCCTCCCCAATTCCACCTTTTTCTTCTTTTCTTCCTCTCTGCCATGCTGCTTTTCCACCTTTGCATGCTGGAGCCTGCCTTGCCTGCTGGCTGCTGGGGGCTGGCCCAGAGCTGCCAGATGCTTGCACCTTCTCAGCTCTCACGGGTAGGAGTTGCTATGGGAGACAGCAAGAAAGAAAAAGTGCCTTCCCCAGCAGCACTAGGAGCCAGAAGTGTTCCATTGAGTGGAGAACACCCCCCTCTTGTGCTCCTTCCTCCCCTCAGCCCCCCTTTAGAGAGCACTCTGCAGAAAGCTGCCTTTGAAGCCCCTTAATTAGTGTCCCGTGTGTCCTGAACGGAGCCCTTCATTACTAGCAGCAAGAGGCACAAATTGGCATGTGTTTCGGGGTTGGGCTCAGCGCCAGAATTTTGTTCCAGTCCCCTCCCTCCAAACCTCTCCAGCTTCCCCCCTCCTCGACACACGTGTGCACACACACAAATTCACTCTCTCTCACAGAAACACACACGCACACACACACACAGGGGACCCTGCCAAAAAAGAATCGTCCCCTTTCCATCATCCCACATTTCAAAATGAAAATGAAAAAAAAAAAAACAATGACAGAGGTTGCTCTGTTCCCTGCCTCCCCACGGCTTGCTCTTGGCTCTGCTGACCCTTCAGCATATGCAACTGCAGGTTGGGGGTCATTATCAGCCCCAGAGTATCTCTCACAGCCTGTGGATGTGCTCAGAGGGTGCTAATTAGTGAGAGAAGGGCTGATTAGGTTAGAAATTAAGTGTTTATTTTATATTTTTTCTTTCTTTTTCTTTTTTTTTTTTAATTTTTTTTATGTGTATGTGTGTAAAAATAGTGAGGCCAGATGGAGTCTCAGGAATAATGAGAGAAAAGGCAGCCAGGAGTCAAGGGGGGTGAATCTGTATCCTGTCTCACCTCTCCTGCACACCCTGGGTGGACAGGCGTTCTGCAAACTCACGGCATTCCTGCAGCACACCAGCAGCCACCACACATTCCCTGTGGCTCTCCTCATTGGGTTTGAGCTGGACATCTCTGCCCAATGTTCTCTAGAAGCTTTTCATACCTGCAGAGCCTCTCATCTCCATCACCTCATCTTTTCCAGCTCAACCTTAGTGCCTTTGTTTCCCCCTCTTCTCCACACTTTTTTTTTATCTCAGTGTCACTATGAGCAGCAGCCAACAGGTTACTGGCATCACCAGCCTTTCAGTGACACCCCTTGTCTTTGCTGGTGTCTCACCCCAAATGTGCTGTCCTCATAGAGAAAGCCTGCCTCACAGGCTCTTGCTCTGCCAGACTGAGGGAATTCAGTCTATCTCTGCCATGGACTTTGTCCCTCCTTTGCCAAAGTTGCAACAGAGGACTCTCAAAGCTGATTAGGAGTCTGATTTCCAGGAACTCCCAAGTCTCTATGCCTGAGCAAACCATGTCGTTGTCCTGTTATGAGGCCATTCTTCCCTGCACCTATGCTATATTCAGCCTGTTATGGACTGTGGGATGAGGAAGAACAGATCATGGTATGGCTGACTAGCAATTCTGTCTTGCTACAAGGCTACTCTGTGCTTCCAGCGCTGCAGGGAGAAGCTCTGGGGCCACGAGAGGCAGGTGACAACCTGCCTTCCTTCCACTTAACCTGAAGTAGGTCTCTGGGGCCAATATTTTGGATCCAGTGGACATGGAGCCTTTCTCCAGAGGCCAGTGTTTAGGTTGAGGATACTCAGGTTCCAGCAGGCTGGAGGAGAGGGAAGGAAAGAGACTGTACTTAGCTGTGCTCTACAGCTTGTTTCTGGGCTGGGAATTGTGCTGGCAGACTCAGGAGTTCACACAGTTGGAGGCTGGTATCTGCAGCAGGCCAATTTATGTGACCCGAGGGCTCACTCTGATGTTGGCAATGAAGGCCATCTCATCCCCAATCGGGGATATGGCTGTTGAGAAAGGGCTGAGTTTGTTTTGTTGATCAGCTTGGGGAGCGTGTGTAGGGGGGAGGTAAGAACTTGTCACTACGATGTGCTGGAGGAGTATTTGCAGGGAGGAGTATTTGCTCAGTAACCAGTGGGGGGATTGTGATCCCTTAGAATCACAGCTGACTGGGATGTGTGGGTCTGACAGCAGAGGAGATTCTCTTGCTGACACCAGGGGGGCCCTGGACTCTTAGCTGCATTTCAGAGCCCAACTACAAGGTGCCTGGTGCACAGGGGCTTTGCACCTGTGAAATAAGAAGTCCTGCTTCTTTTAAGGGTGGGAGGGCAGCTGAGGACCCCCAGCTCCAGGGGCGTACTTGTGGTGGGAAGAAAGGCCATGTGTGTGTGCTGGTGTTCCTTGGGCTGCGTGCTGTCCTGGACTGCATGCATGACTGTTGGGCTGTTGCATGAGAGAAGGATGTATTTGTCTGGGTACAATGCAGACCTCATTCCCTTTCCATCACAGTGCTTTTTTACCATGTGGCTCCTGTAACAGCCAAACAAACAAACAAACAAACACACACATGGGAATCCAAACTCCCTATTACCACCACATTGCAGATGCAGCCTAGTTTGGCCTGTATTTCTCCCGTTGCCACAGCAACAGTAAGCCAGGGAGTAAATCAGAATATCCTCTCTGGTGCTCAACACCCCCATATGGCAAAATAAATGACAGTGTGGAAAGCCTGGTCTGTTTCCCCTACCTCTCCTTCCCAACTCCAGTTCAGCAGAGACCCTCCAGAGACCTCTCATATGCCTGTCAGACCCCAAGGAGATCACAGGCTTCCTCCATAGCGGATGAGGGAACACCACCTCTGCTGTGACCAGCAATCCCCCTTATTCCCTCCTCCAGCTGCTGTGTCTCCCGTGGAGGGTGATTAGGTCTGAATCAATGTTCACTGCTCATGGTCTCAGCTCAGCTGGCTTTTAACAAGATGAGTCCCATCAGCTCCACTAAGGACCCAGCAGCATCCAAACCAGGCTTAGCAACCTGCTTCTTGCTTCAGCAAACTCTGCTTACAGCTGGGAGAAACAGAGCCTTTGGAGAGGAGCAAAGCAATCGAAGCACATTTAGGAACCAGGACTCCTGTCCAGCTGAGCTCAGAAATATGCTCGCTGGGACAGCTGCCAAAAGGGCTCCACCAGCTACACTTTGTGTTGGCCTTGGGCACTTCCAAAGTCAGCAATGTGCTTAGGAGAGATCTGTCTGCCCAGAAAGAAGAGTCCTTGGGAGGAGAGGAGGGACACTGCCCTGAGAACTGGTATGGTGCAGTCCCCTGGAAGCAGGGGAGAAACTGGACTTGCATTTTCTACAGCAGCTCTTTCTGTGTGCATGCTAGGTTGGATAATTCTAGGTGCTACTAAAGCCCTGGAGGATGACCTGCATCCCCTTTTATCCCAGCGGCCGATTAGAGGGTATCTGTCACTTGTGCCTCCCCCAGCTTTGGCTGTGACTTCCTTCATTAGGAATCTCTGTTCTTTGGCTGGATTTCCCCTGAGAATCCGATTTATGGCTCCCCAGTGATTGCTAATGTGTAAATACCGTGTGCTTCAGCATGGCAATGTGAATGCCCTAGTGCATTGGAGCTGTTAACCCTTCAGCAGCTGAAGATCCTCTCCCTGTTGTGACAGCTGCCTTGTTTGACAGGGAGAATCCTGGCCTGGGATCATGGGATCTCAGTCTGGCTCTAGGCATGCTTGCAGATCGGTGCAGGTGGGTGGACCCACAGGCCTCCTCAGGTTTCTGTGGAGGTGAAAGGGTGAGGCAGGAGCAGCCCAAAGAAAAAGCAAAAAAGGGCCATTTCATGATTAAATGCTAGAGCACAGCAGCAGGGTAAAAATATACATATATCACAAGCCTTAATTAACACAGGCAAAGGGAAAAGGAGAAAAAAAGCCACTTTTTAAAGGTTTCACAGAGACTATAAACTGGCAGCACAGAAAAAAAATGTAATACATGCAAATTAATGGCATAAATTTAGGGTTACTTAACTTCACAAATGTTAACAAGCTCATAAAAAAAAAGTTATTCTTTCTCAGTTTCCTGTCGCTGTTTGTTTAATTCTCTCGCTCGCTCTCTTTTTTAACTCTGTTGAGAAGATTATGTTTTCAGTATATTCCTCCTAAATTAATTCTGCCTCTCTCTCTTCCTTCTCCCTCCCTCATCTCTGTCTCTTTCTCTGTACCTTCCTCTGTCTGCTTGCCTTCCTTCCCTGCCTATCTATCATTTTCTTAATGTCCCCATCATCATAGTATCTACTCTTGGATACAGTACTGTCTCATTTCTCTCCCTATTTCCTTGCCTGGCTCTCCCCCGCTCTCACTCCACCCTTCTTCGCAGCTCTCAGCTTGCTACCCTCTTCTGCTTTTTTTTCTTTCTTTTTTTTAATTTTTCCTGGTTTTTTGTTGGAGTTGTTTGGTTTTTAGTTTGTTGGGGGGTTTTTTTGTTTGTTGGTTTGGTTTGGTTTTGGGGGGGTGTTTTTTGGGGTGGTGTTGTTGGTTTTTTTGTCATGGGTTTGGTTTGGTTTAGCTTTTTTGTTTATTTATTTGGTTGGGGTTTTTTTTGTTTTTGTTTTTTCCCTGTAGCAGTCTAGCAGTCAGTATAACTCCAGCCTGGTAATGCAATACGCAACACTGCCAATTTCTAAACATGCATTTTTTTCCCTGCCACTGGCAGACAAAGAAGGCAGGGAGCAAACTGAGTGGTCTCGGGCTGAACTGCTCATTTATCAAGCGTTTGAGTGGCTGTTTGTCGCTGCAGATTGCGTGGCTGGAGGCAGAGGTGGGCTGGTACACCACAGCCCCACTCGGAAACAGTTGTCACAGCTCCCCCGACACCGACACCGTCCCTTTATGCGAGGCTCTGCCTCCGCACAGCGATGGATAATAAAGGGCTCGGCAGCTCCTTGCTGAGCCTGGGAAGTCATGAGTCCCTGAGGTCACCGTGTCTCTGCTTCCCGCGTGTTTCTTGCTTTGCTTACAGATAAAACTAAGTTTAGAAAACTCAAGCAATTGCCAGTTTAGCTCTGCCAAAACTCATTTCTCCGGAAAGAGGACATATGCCTTTTGTTCTGCTTCCTTTAAAGCTACCAAGGACACCCCTAGTTGCATTGCTCGTGACGTAACTTGTCCTGTCCGTGATGCTACGGCGTTCTGTTCTTAGGCTCTTGTCCTCATTGCTTAAAGGGAGGATGGGTAAAAAAAAAAAAAAGTCTTATTTTGACTTATGGACCAGACTGAGTCATAGGAAGACATCATTAAAAAAAAGAGGGGGTGGATATCATCATTTTTGGCCACAAGCCATCCTTGGAGCTTTCAAAGTCGCCTGTAAATATTACAGCCAGCTCTGTTTCAGTATCAGAGACAGCAGTCCTGGCTAATAGCTTTTCTCCTTAGTGGCCCAATTCAGTATTTCAGAGTGCTGGAGAGAAAAGGGGGAAGTCAGTGTTTTATTTAACACAGCAATCTCAGGAACAGGGAGGTGAAATTACAAGCTGGAATCCCTGGGCAGCAGTGAAAATAAGAAAATCCAAACAAGCAAAGGAAAAAAAAAACCCAGAAAAAAACTGAATTCCTCAAAGCAAGAGGAAGGATGTTGGTGAGTGGGTAACAGAGAGGTTAGGAAGAGGAAGCACAGAGGGAGAATCTGTTGTGTTTGGAAGATGTGGGAACCATCAACACAGATGTTGCAGAAGAAAGCAATTGAGAAGCTGAATGGGACTTGCATGGGTTTACAGTTGGGTGCATGCTTAAGCGTGTTGCTAAATGGAGACCTGAATGAGTGAGAACAAGAAATAATCATGCGGGAGTCCCTGTGCAGAATCAGTCTCTGTCCAGATTGACATCACAGGCTTTCCCACTGATATAAAACGTTGCTTTTCCTGGGTAGGAAATGAGTCAGGGTGACTCCGGAGCTTAGGGTTTGGCCTATGCAGATTAAGAGGAGTAGCAAGGAAGAAATAAAATATGGAATATGCAAGAGTGACTAAGGACTCAGAGAGAAGCAAAGAACTGTGGGGGAAGGAATAGGGCCACAGTGAGGAACAAGGAGGGGCTGCCAGATTAATTGCTTTCTAGGGCTACCTGGCAAGAGATTTAGGAGGATAAGCATCATTCTCTGGCCATGAAGTACCTGTTACGTGGGTTAGTGGGTAAGACATTTACGTGCCTGTATTAGCTGAGTAATGCTCCTTTGTTTTTTTAGTCCTTTCAGCCCAGAAACAGTCTGAAGCAAAGTTTGTTTCTCACTGAAAATATTTTCAGCACCTATGAAATCAGAGGCCCAATAACAATTGCAGCCTCCATGTACTCTGCTACTGACAGCATCGAAAGAGGCAGAGCAGAAAATAGGTGGGGAAATAAGATGGAAAACTGGACTGAGCAGGAATAAAGGAAAGGGTGGGGTTTTTTAAATTGAGCTGTCCCCCATTTTTGATTACATCATAGCTTGAATTAGCTTTGGCCTACATAATTAAAATGGAGGATGTCAAGGTACCAGGAGGAAAAGTATTTTGCTGGGTTATTTACACGAGTCATCTGTTCGCTGCACAGCTGCTGTAGGAAATGCAACGCCATGAGTAGACATATATAATTGTAGAGATGGGGAATGAATAAACGTGTTTCAAAGAACAAGGAGAATTCTAAATGTCAGCAAAGGGGTATATGACTCACTCATTGGGAAAATACTATTATTGGATACGTAAGTAGGACTGTACAAAGCACTCAGAGGAGGGATGCTACTAGAAAAAAAGAAGAATTAATAAATGAAGGTAACATTTGGGTAAGTGACAGTGAGTGAATGAGGAGATGTGCTATAAATGCCATGAGCTATCAGAGGGCCCGGAGTGAAAGCAGAGAGAAAATGCGGGGTTGAGGATGGCAAAGGATGAAAAGCGAGAGATCACGGACGATGAGGAGAAGCATTGCTGGAGACTGCTGAAATACAATGGAATGGATGAGTGTTTGTTATAAAACTACTTGGCTTTTGGCAGAATAATAGTGACAAAGAGTTTCTGTTCTACCGAGTTGGGATTAAGGAAATAAATGAGGTGGAACTCCATGGGAGGAGAGGAAATGGCTGTGCTGAGGAGGCAGGAGGAGGCCCAGGACCCTGCTGGAACTGGCTTCTGCAGAGGAGTGTTAGGCTGTGATGGACAGGTCGCATGGAGGAATGTTGTATTCTCTGGGGGAATGGTTTCTTCCCCTCAGGACCCCTGCATCTGTAACTACATAGTCTGACCCTTCCTTCCTATCTTGACCCCATTGGCTGGGGTCCAGTTATCTTTCCCTGAGCAGAAGACTATATAATAACCCTCTTCTTCCTGACTCGCTCTCTCTTTCCTGGACACCTTCAAGATTAAACCCTTGGAAACCCCTGGAGAAGGGCCTCTTTTGAATTCTTTTACCCTATGCCTGTAATACCCTTCCAAAGCCCTCAAAGAACTGGGCTAGCCGGTGCCCTGGGGCGGGCAGGAGAGGAATGCCTCCCTGTTGTCCAAAAGGAAAAAGCAGTGTTTAAGTGTAACAGACGATATTGCATAGATTACAGACATGGCTGAAATAAGCAGTGCAGGACCAAGGTATTTTGCATGACCTCAAGCCAGGCATTGAGAATAATTAACTAATGCTCCCAGTGCAGTCAACAACAAAGTTGCAGACTTCCTGAGTCCAGAACATAATGAACTTGAAACCTTTTGGTTGCCAAATCCCGAACACCATTCCAACAGACCCATTCCACATGTCTGGCTGGTCATCCTCACAGCCTGAAACGCTGCGTGCTAGTGCATCTGCCCAAGCAGAGACCGAGGAGTCCAGCCACTTCTGCAAATGGATCAGTCCCATTTACAGCCAGGGCCAGGGGATCTTTAGTCCTGGAGGAGGAGATTTCCAGAGCCTCTAATTTGGGTCCAGCTGGGAGCAGTCCTTATTTTGGTTCTGAAACCCTGAATCTCCGGAAAGCTGCTTTTCTGGCTGTCTTGGGTTGATTGAGTCGGTAGAGAGACAGATGTAGGTGGATAATGGGAAAGGGGGTGGTAAGTGGCAGAGCTCTTGCCTGAGCGAGAGAGAAGGATGCCGTGCAAGTACTGCCAGTCCCCATTCAGTGAGCAAGTGGTGAGTCAGGGGCAGATACTGAGTCAGCAAGAAGGCGGAGGGGTAGTGGGTGGGTAGAGCACCCTGGCTAACTCTGTGCAAACCACTCAGCTGCACCGCTGCAGTCAGCTCCCTGTGGCAAAGTTGCATGCAGTGCTTTAGGCTACTGCATCCCAGTTTCTCCCTTCCCCATGAAATTCCCTGGGCTGCTTTTCTGAACCAGTGGGGCTTCAGAGAGGGCCCCTGACCGTTGCCTCTGGTGGGCACATATAATCCTGATGTGTTTATGAACCTACTTGCAAGCACTGCTTCTCTGTGAGGTGTGATAGTAAAAGAAGGGGAATGAAAACAGCTGATGAAGGCAGAGAGCCCTTCAGCCTGTCTCACCCCGAAGATACTGCTCCTGCAGTCAGGGAGCTGGTGGAATGTAGGAGGGGGGAGAGAGAAAAGAAAGAAAGAAAGAAAAATAGAAATGAGGTAGAAACGAGAGTGAGAGAGAGAAAATATTTGAGAGATGAAAAGAAATTACCATACGGCAGGATCCTGTTATTCAACCTAATTTTCAAAGGACTGCAGCTGTCGCACTGAGATAATCTGTTAATTATAACAGTCATTGTGTTTTGGCAATGGAAGAAAAAAACAGGCTCTAAACAAGGCAAGGTAGTGGGGAAAAGAGAGGGGAGGCACGGCTGTGTCAAAATGCATGTCAGATGCTAGCTTGAAGTCTAGGTGGGCGAGCCGGCCGGGAGGAGGGTCCCTCCCCAGCAGGGCTGAGCTGTGCCACTGCCTGCGGGTGGAGGATGGAAGGAAGGTGGAAGCATCCGTGTGGAAATATAATGCCCTGTCCAGTGTGAGGCTACTCCTCTTGCTGAATCCAGGCATGCACTGACCAGAGGAAGAGCTTTGAGGGGCTGAGGGTCTCACTGCCAGTGAGGGAATCTCTCTCAGGTGGCCACCCAGGACAAGGTTGGCTGGAAGGCGAGAGAACGTTAAAGGATGCTTCAATGCCAATGCCTGTGCCCTGCAGGAGTTTGCAGGCCTGGAGGCGTCCTACACAGGGCAAATGGCTGCCAGTGCATATCAGGAAGGGATTGCTACTCCAGGACATATGTGATTCCTCAGGCTCTGAGGCACCCCGTAAGTGACTGTAGTGAGCTGTAATTCAAGGACCATGCCCTTTTCCTGCCCTACCTGCAGGGTAACATGTTTGGGGGCACTCTA
Organism: Irena cyanogastra; assembly: GCA_013397155.1. Lineage (NCBI taxonomy): Eukaryota > Metazoa > Chordata > Aves > Passeriformes > Irenidae > Irena > Irena cyanogastra. The sequence continues at coordinate 159,895 of VWZV01006690.1, forward strand.
AACTGGCACTGCTGAATTGCTGGGGATGTTTTTAGCATCTGGAAATACTGGAGGTATGATTGGTTTGAGTGAGGGCATCTCTCAAATAGCTTCCTGCTGTTCATAGTCAGACTGGTGAGAGCCAGGACTTGTTGAAGGAAATAGGCCACCTAGCCCAGCACAGGACAGCAGAGGCATCACAATGACCCTAAGGAGGTGAGGGGTCTTTGCAGTGACATCGCATACAGCCCAAGGATTTCTCCTGGTCTCATGCTGGGCATGCTGCATGGGAACACACGACAGCACCTGTGCTCCCACCCTGCTTGCCACATGCTTCCACAGCCCCCACTCCTGGCCTGCTGCCTGCAGCAGCTCACACATGCTTATACAGAGCTGCCATTCCTGTCCCTTTACCCTCAACAGCTCACGGACAGCAGAGGTCATTCCTTGTTCCCTAGAGCAGCTCCTTCCACGTGCACAGGCACATGCACAGAGCCTGCCCTCACACCCTGCTCCCTACAGGGATCCGCATCAGGGGACACACACACAGAAGGAGTGTTCCCACCCCTTTCCCTGCAGCCCTTCTCCCAAACACACACGGGTTGTCTCCCATGATCCCTGCACGCCCACATGCAGCTGCACTCCCACCCCGTCCCCTGCAGCGCCTCTCACACAGCCGAGCACTCCCACCCCTTTCTCCGAGGTGCCTGCTTCGTGCAAACACACGTGCACGCACACACAAACTCACAAACAGCCTTTGCCTGCTTCTCCATGGCAATTCCTCCCTCCCCAGGAGCCAGCACCGGTTCTCTGCTTCACAGAGTGACTAAACCACATCCACCCCCAGCCCACCATCCGCCCCATCACCTACAGCGAGTCCTCGGCGCACACACCCCCTCCACCTCGCACTCCTGGAGCCGACAGTGCCGCGTCTTTCTCTGCAGTGACTCACAGCCGTACCAGTGCACCAGCAGAGCCAGTCTTGCTGTCACACTCCTATGGCAGGTCCCTACAGAGAGTCACACAGACCCCATGCTCACTCCCCACGGCCAGCAGAAATTGTTTCTAAGCCTTTCTACTGCCTCATGTCTGGGTTCATGGGATGACAAGGAGAGTATATTTCCCAGGCCCCCTTCCCCGCTCTGGAGGGATAGCATTGAAGGCAGCCTTATTGCTGATAATATTTTTTGTGGCACCTCGAATCTCTTGACATGCTCTTCTACCTGGAGAAGGCAGTTTCCCAAGCCTACCCCCATGTGCACGCTTCTGTGGATTGCTGCTGCAGGCTATCTGGGTGGAGCTGGCTTGATGCAAATCCGCCTTAATCTTCAATAATCATATTAATATAAAAGGTAACCATTTCACTTTGGAAAACAAAAGTGGCTTTCTAGCCTGCCAGGGAACCACAGGCATATGAAAGACCTTTCTGCCAGTATTTATCACTCTAAAATAAGATTTATGCTTCTAAAGCTCTCTCTTTCATGCTTCTGAGCTGCTTCATTTTTCTCCCTTGAGCCTTCCCATTCTCTCTCTCTTGCTGCCTAACAAATTAGGCATCTAATCGCTGTTGGGGAGGTGCGATGGGAGAGCAGGGGTTTTATATACAGTGATGTGTTGGGGTTTTTTTCCATGGTTAGTCTTTAAGCTGTTTGTCCCAGCAAAGATTTGGAGTCAATGGCAGTGTGTTTGTTTGAGCCTGGAGGTGTGAATTCTTCCTTCTGAATTTTCCTTCTGAATTCTTCCTTCTGAATTCTTCCTTCCCCTGCCCAAACTGGCCAAAGGGCAAGACCGCAGAGCAGAGTGGCCTTGAGGCAGTACTGCAGCCTGTATTTCATCCCTTTTCCCTTCCCCTCTGCAGGGTCCCGTCTTAGCTGGCTGGAATTTGAGCTTTGTGAGTATCCTTGCAGTGGTGTCAGAAGCAGCTGGGATCTCTTTTGGTTCCCAGTGTCCTGCTGGGATCCTAGTGGTTTGCGCTTCCAGATATCAGGGACAGCTGGAGTTTGGGAGCTGCATTCTTCCTCCCCACTTATGGCAGGACCAGCCCAGCTTTCAGAGGAATGAATTTTCTACCCGCAGGCACTGTGGATTTGTATAGAGTGAAATGAACCTACTCAGAGCTGTAGCATGAGACTTCTCTTGCAACAGCACCCTGCCAAATTCACAGAGCCTCTAAGGCTGAGTGGACACCCTTCAGCAGGACTCATTGAAATCAGTTCAACTCCTATAAGGGATGAAGGCTTTGTCTGGTTAGCGACATGGGAACACCTTTTGTTGCATGACTTTCTAGTGTGGCTGTACAGCTCCTTTGACCTCTGGATTTTTGAGGCTACAGGGCTGATTTCAAACAAATGTAGCATTGGGATGGAACTGAAAGATGTTGAGATCTTACATGTTCCATGAAATTAGAGAAGAGAGAATGTGAGAAAGAAACCTTCATTGAGACCCATTAAAGGAAAGAGTGTTGTGTGAGCTCAACCCTTGGTGAACATCAGAGGATCTACAGTAGAAGGCATTCTCTCCCTCTCTCAAACATGCACAAATGTCTTCCATGCCACAAAGCCACAAGTCATCAGGCTTCCTGCTCCCTCTTCTCTTGGTCCCAGACTTGTCAGAGCTTCTGGAGCACCTCTGGTCACAGTCACAGGTTCTTTGCTGCATGACTTGAAGGTATCTTCTGCAATAATTCCCTAGAAGCAGGGCTGAGAGGGAAGGCAGTGCTGTCCTGTAAGTGCCACAGCTGTGCTGCAAGCTTCTCTCACCGCACTGTGCTTCCACTAAAGCCAGGTGCAAAAGCAAGGGCACTTTCTGGGTGGTGATTTGGGGTGGCTGCAATGATGCTCAGACCACTGTGAATTACAGAAACTACCCAGCAGACAGGGAGAGTCCCTTCAAGTAAGGCACAAACTTTGAGTGCCAAACCTCTGGGAAAGGCACCTCTTTCAGAAAGTAGTTAGAGAAATCCTGGAAGGACCTTAAAGCCAAGAAGAGGAGGCAGAGTCCCTTGGAGATGGTGTTTGTGCCCTGAGGCCTGCCAGGAGCAGGCAGCACACTGAGCTGGGAAGAGGGATGATGCTCAGCTGCAGCATGAAGCTTAAGAAAGCAGCAGGAGCTTTGGCCTGGTTTCGGGGTGTCCCCAGAGGAGTCAAGAGTGTTTGCCAGGTTTTAAATGCATGCATTTCAAATGGGAGGCTCTTAGCACCGTTTAAGCAATGGTAGAATTAAGTGCTGCTTTTTCCAGTGCATGGGGCCCCAAGAGGACAAGGTTGACAAGGTCAGAATATTAGGCCCAAATTGCTGCTGTATGTGACTTTTCTGGTTGCCTTGTAGTCTCTCTCAGTTTTGGTCCTTCCACTCCCTCAGGCCCCAGTTTGCCTCTGTGCTTCCTATCCTGCCTGTCCATACTGTATTTTATGCTCCCATCTCACTAGTGAGCTCAATCCTGTGTCATCCCCTGTGCTACCTTGAGCTCCAAGTCAAAGGGATGTTTGTGGCCATTGACATCTACCTCCTGACTCAGGTTTGGAACTCTCCACCCTCTGTTTCACCTTCCCTTCTCTTTTCTTTCCTCTGAACAATGGAACCATCCCTGTGGCCTTCTGCTCTTCTCCAGAATGCTGCAGATAAATGCCAATAACATTGGGGCATCTGTTAATAGAGGATAAAGCAGAGGGAAATCACTTGGGAGCTGATAGGCTTTGTGCCACCCAAGGAGAGCACAGCTTTCACAGGTGCAATGTCACTGCTGTTCCTTCATGTTCACACATACATGAGGATGGCCAGGAGCCAAGGGCTTGTTGTACATCTTGGGTGACACTGAAGAGTGTTGGAACCCTACAACTAAATAAGCCCAGCACATGGAGGTGGTTATCTTGTACCTTCCCTATAAAACATATCCCATGTCCTAACTTTTTCTCTTGCCCATAAGCTCTCCACAACTCTTGCATCCCCCTTCCTTGGCTCTCTGCTGTGCTAGACCTGTTCATTCTTGCTTTCCCTGCCCACACTCCATCCCTGTGCCTTCTTGCTCTGTTGCCTGAGAAGCAAGAGAGGGAAACAGCCAACTCCATTGTCAGCACCTTTCAGGCCAGCAAAAAGGACAGAGTGTTGCTTCCTTGTGCTGTTGGACTCCAGAGCTGTGTGATTTATATTCTTTTGGCTGTAGACAGCTAAAGGAGGGCATAGTGCTGCCCCTCATTCCTGGCCTTCCTTTGACTATGGATTGCCAGGGTCAGGGAGCAGCTGTTCCCTAGAGGTCAGGGCATGGCTGTGGTAGAGTTGGAGACCAGCACTCCTACACCATTGCTGTAGCACGATCTGACTGCGTTGGGCTGAGCTGAAATGGGGTGCTGAGCCGTGGGCAGGGATGCAGTAGGCCATGGATTGGGCTGGACTCAGGGCCCTTAAACCTGCATGATAGTGGAGAGACAGGAACACCACCTTTGTCTCCATCCATCCCTCACCCACCTCTTTCCTTTCCAGGCTGCTAGGACATTTGACCTTCCAAACCCTCTCTGTCCTGCCTGAGTGCAGCTCCTTGAGTGGGATGGGGTGGCCCTCAGGGATTGCTGGGGTTGCTGCAGAGGAACATGGTCCTGGCCTCAGAGGACCTCTGTGCACCATGAACAAGCTACAGCAGGCAATGGTGACTTCAGCACACCTTTTGGAGCAGTCTGCCCTACCAGAAGAGGTTGAAGCAAGTGGGCTGGGATGTTCCTGTATGGAGCTGGATATTGTGCGGAGTAATGGGTGAGGTGAGACAGGCAGGCCAGAAGATAATGCTCAGAGGAGGATGCTGGCTAAAATCTCTAATCCCTGAATCTTTCCACTGCTTGCTCAGGGGGTGCCCCTGGCCTCTGCCTGGGGTGGACATACTTTGGGCACCAATGTGCAAAAAGCCTGATAATGTCTGCCACTCCTTTGTTCAGTGGAAGAAATCAGGCGAAGTGAAGGAACAGTATAGAGGGAGGTAAAGGGACAGAGATGGTGTGGGGAGTTGGCTGTGTCTTTGCATGGAGTCACCTCTGGAAATGGTAGAACAAGGCAGGGGACTGGTGCTGAGGAATATCAGGGGCCTGTGGGTCCTAACCTGTGGAAAGCCAGATGTGCCTCCTATCTGAGGCATCTGGGGGAACAGTGTCAGGAAATTATTTCTCATTGGATTACAAGGCTGAGAAACAAATCAACAGACTGTAAAAACCTCTGCCTTCTGCTTCATTGCTGGCTAAGGCAAAGCTGAGGCAGCAGCTGAAGGCCGCCATATGACAATCATAACTGACGTGAGTTTGGTGGGCCCCAGATGATGAGCTGTGGGGAATGGAGGTTTTTTCTATGTCTTTTCCATTGGTGTAGCTCTTCTCCCCCTTCCCTTCTCTGTCTTGGCTTTACTTTTTGGATTATTGAATATTTAAGTGTTTCTCTGTGACACTATCTCTGATCCCTTAATCCAGCTGGCCTGGTAATTCCACAGACCCAAATCAGCTCAGATTTCTCCACAGACGTAAGCCTTGTTCCTCAAGGGTTCACTCCTCCTTCATTTATCTTCCTTCATTTTATTTCTGCCCTTTGTGTCTCTGTGCTAGAAATTGGTTCAGCTTTTGTAGCAAAAGCTTCAGCGATATCTTAAGTGAGCAACCTCCCCCCAAAATAAAAGGGGCAAGAGGGGATCTTTATTTTTCATTAACCACGAATCCTTTTCTCTGTTTTTTTTTAGCGTTTCCTTTCTCCTCAAAATTAAAAAAAAAAAAGATAGCACAGTGCCCACATGTTTTATCTACTGTATGAAATTATTTCCTCTGTGCTGCCTAAGGACACCCCTGCCAGGCTCCTGTCTCAGCACAGTGGGAGAAGGGTTGAAGCTGTAGCTGGAGAGAAAGGTGCTCCAGGCTGTGCTTCGCAGTCAGAACCAGGAGCTCGCCCAGAGCCCAGAAATACGTGTGTTGTGGTTTAGCAGGCCAATGTCACTTTGTCTGCAAGGTGCGTTTCCTTACAAAGGGGCAGCGTTCACAGCCCCCGAGGAGAGGTAGTAAAGGATGAAGGTGTAAACTGTGCACCTCTCTTTGATGGGGGGTAGATGGGTGATGTGCTTCAGATTAGTTCTGGCATTGTTGGGTGAGAGACTGGAGGCTGGTATTTGACACACTGCCTGCTCCCCACCCCCTCACTGCGCTCAAGCCAGACTGGTTCACCTCAACAGCCTTGTCCATGCACCAAGAGTCAGGAACAATTTTTAGAGCAGAAGTGGTTACACGTGGCTTGAATTATTTATCCCTCTTGCATCAAGGAAGGAAGGAAAGGAAAAAAAATGTTTGGCTTTTTTGGGGGAGTGGGGGGAGAAGCTTGTCTGCATTTTCCCTGCTTTATGCATTCTGTGTTCATCATTTCCAGACAGCTGAAAATCTATGGCTTTGGCTGTGCTTGGGGCTTGCCTTTGTTTACACTAGGGGTTTTGAGCCCCCACAATAACAGCTTTATGTTTCACACTCTCCTTTCCCTTCCCCTTCTACTCCCACGCCATTGCCTTCCTCCAGGTCCCTGGCTGTGATCACACTACTTAAGGGAGCCTGGATACCCTTCTGCATATCCCTGATACGACATACATCGTGATGGTTCCCTCCTCAAAGGCTTATCAGCACGGCAGGCAGTACCACACCTCTCTTGCTTGCACCCCTCCTTAATGTGTCTCTTCCCCATCTCCCTCTTCTCATCAAACATTGCTGTCTATACACTTATCTCAAAGACCCTTCCAAATGATGCCTCTTCTTGTCTTTTGTGTTTTCTTTTCCAGATTCCAGTGGCAGATGGATCTCTCTCGTGCACACTTGCTCTTTCCCTCTCTGTATTTTTGTTTTCGACATGTTTGATCCGAAGCTCTGAAGCTTCTCAGAGGGAACCCAGGAAAGAAGGAAGGAGTAGAAACCAAGGGAGTGTGAGCGACACAGGAGGCAGCCCTGCCTTGTTCTTCCAAATCACACTGTGGAGAGGCAGGGGAAGACTAGAGGGGGAGGACTTGGGTTTGTTTTGGGGTGGGTTTGGTGTGGNGAGCATCAAAGAAGATTCATTATCCTCGGCCTGAATTTTTGTTTAGAAAAGAAGCACAAATTAGTTCCCTTCCAGACCAAACATCCATGGTCGTAGCTTTTGGGTGTTCTGGAAGAATATTGCATGTGTTCCCCTTCCTCTATGCTCCTGGCTTGACCCGGAGGGCAAGAAGAAATAATGGTGATGACATCTGATAGGACTGGGCTGCTCATTCCCTTCCATTGTTAAAATCCAATTCTTGCCGCCTAGTTTCTTTTTGCTGTTGTCCTGAGATTTGGCGTTGGTTTTTGTTGGGGATTTCTTTTCCCCCATCCTGATGAGAGCACCACTGCAGACCATGCTGTGCCTGGGGTTGTGGGCAGCTGCCCTGCTCTGCTTGTTTTCCCCTGGCACTGTACGAGGTGACTGCTGGCTGATTGAGGGGGACAAAGGGTATGTGTGGCTGGCCATCTGCAGCCAGAACCAGCCCCCATATGAGACCATCCCCCAGCATATCAACAGCACGGTGCACGACTTGCGTCTGAACGAGAACAAGCTCAAAGTGGTGCTGTACTCCTCCCTCAACCGCTTCGGCAACCTGACTGATTTGAACCTGACCAAGAATGAGATCTCCTACATCGAGGATGGGGCTTTCATGGGTCAGTCAAATCTCCAGGTCCTACAGCTGGGCTACAACAAACTCACCAACCTGACAGAGGGCATGTTGCGGGGCATGGCCCGCCTCCAGTTCCTCTTTGTGCAGCATAACCTAATTGAGCTGGTCACCCCTACTGCCTTCTCTGAGTGCCCCAGCTTGATAAGCATTGACCTGTCATCCAACCGCCTCAGCCGTCTGGAGGGCAACACTTTCACCAGCTTGAGCAACCTGATGGTGTGCGAGCTGGCTGGCAACCCCTTCAACTGTGACTGTAGCCTCTACAGCTTTCTTAACTGGCTGGCTCTCTTCAACAACGTCACCAAGAACTATGACCGCCTCCAGTGTGAGACTCCACGGGAGTTTGCTGGGTATCCGCTTCTGGTGCCTCGGCCTCACCACAACCGCAACGCCATCACCATCTTCCAGTCCATGTGCAGAGGGGGCACCATCCCCTCCCTCTCCAGGGTCAACCCAACTCCTTACACCCCTGATTCCCAGCGAGATCTGGATGAGGGGTCAGCCATCAGTCCTGGGGATTTCCTCTCAGTCAAGCCTCCAGCCTCTTCCACCACTGACTCCTCCTTCAGTCCCAGCATCAAGCTACATGATGTCACAATCACTTCAGCCATCCTGATGGTCACCATCCCCATGCCCTACAGTAAGATGTATGTGCTGGTCCAGTACAACAATAGCTACGTTTCTGACATAGCAACGTTGAAGAGCAAGAAGGAATATGTCACTGTCAACAAGCTGAAGGCCCACACTGATTATACATTCTGTGTGGCCTCTATCCGCAACAACAGGCGTTACAACCATACTTGCCTGACCTTTGCAACCCGGAGCAAAGGCAGGGAGGACCCTATTTCCAGTACTTCCACCACTACACACTATATTATGACCACCCTGGGTTGCCTCTTTGGGATGGTCATTGTCCTGGGGGTGGTGTACTACTGCCTGCGGAAGCGGAGGATGCAGGAGGAGAAACAGAAGTCACTGAATGTCAAAAAGACCATTCTAGAAATGCGTTATGGATCAGATATTGATACCAGTACCATGGTCCATCCTTCCCAGAAGCTGGGTGAGCCACCTGTCATTCCTGTCTCACGGATGTCCTCCATCCCTTCCATGATTGGGGAGAAGTTGCCCCCATCAAAGTCAATGGACGCTGGGATGGAGACTCCTAAAGTCACCACTAAAGGTAACTACATTGAGGTGCGGACAGGTGGAGGGGATGGGCTGGAGAGAACCCAGCGAGATGAGGACCTGAGGGAGCTTGACAATGGGCAAGGCTCAGCTGCTGAGATCTCTACTATAGCCAAGGAGGTAGACAAGGTGAACCAGATCATCAACAACTGTATTGATGCCCTCAAGCTGGACACAGCATCTTTCCTGGGTGGTGGGACCGGTGTTGACTCAGATATGGCCTTTGAGTGCCAGTCCATCCCAGCCGGTTCCTCGACTGGGCTAGAGCGGCCCAGCTTTCTTTCCCCACCCTACAAGGAAAGTTCCCACCACCCTTTGCAGCGCCAGCTCAGTGCTGATGCTGCTGTGGCCAGAAAGACCTGCAGTGTCTCCTCTAGTGGCTCCATCAAGAGCGCCAAGGTCTTCAGCTTGGATGTGCCTGATCACCCACCGCTCAGCAAGTCTGACTCCAAATACATTGAGAAGGGCAGCCCACTAAACAGCCCTTTGGATCGTCTTCCCTTGGTGTCTCCGAGCGCCATCCACCACTTGGAGGTCAAGCCTTCTTACCATTGCAGTGAGCACCGCCACTCCTTCCCGGCCCTGTACTATGAGGAAAGTGCTGACACCCTGAGCCAGCGGGTGTCTTTCCTCAAGCCACTGTCCCGGTCCAAGCGAGACTCCACGTACTCCCAGCTCTCCCCCAGACACTACTTCTCGGGCTACTCCTCCAGCCCCGAGTACTCCTCAGAGAGCACCCACAAGATCTGGGAGCGATTCCGGCCTTACAAGAAGCATCACAGGGAGGAGGTTTACATGGCAGCTGGGCACGCCCTGCGGAAGAAAGTTCAATTTGCCAAGGACGAGGATCTGCATGACATCCTGGATTACTGGAAAGGAGTCTCTGCTCAGCAGAAGCTGTGACTCTTCCTCACAAGGAAACAATACAAACCAAGACCCCCCGCCCCCCAACAACCAGAAAAAAAAAGCCACTTGACTGTGAAAAATAAACCAACAACAAAATACTCCTGACAAATACAAAACTGACAAAACCTTTTCTTAAAGTTTACAACAACTCTTACACACACACACACACACACACACACACAAAAACACAAACACACTGACACACACACACACGCCGAATTGTCTCTACTGTGTTACAGGGACCACTGTTCTGCCCACAGATGGTTGGGAAGAGCATCCTGCTCTGACACTGTGGTAACAACATTGGAATATGGGTGGGTGGGAATGGCCTAGGAGTGGGTGGTGGTTGTGGCAGGAGAAGAGTAGGGATGGACACTCACTGGGCATGAAACTCAGCTGTGAACTATTCATCTTTCTGTACCTGTTGAAGGCTGATTTTTCTTTTGGGTGGGAGGGAAGAACTTTGGTTTAGAAAGCTTCCTTGTCCACCCTGTACACCTGCTATGCCAAATCTTCCATTACTAACTTTTTCCCTCATTTTCTTTAGCAGTGGAGGCTTTTCTCTTTCTTGCTCCTGTCCCCTTCCAAAACAGGTGGGAATTGCTGGAAGAAGTTCTCTCCCTTCTTTTCCTTTGCCCTTCCCTCTCCCTCTCTGTTAAGGGTCCCTAGGCTTGAACTTCCTGTCTAGATATTTCACAAACCTCCGTCCTCCTCAGAGGAAGGAGAAGAGATTTGAAGGACCGGGGTGGATAGGACCTGCCATATAAGAGGCTCTGTGCCCTTGCTGCTCTTCCTCCTTCCCTTCTCCTGCCATGTTGCTGCTGATGAACACCAGCAATCTGGAGGGACAGGCATTCTCCAGGCCTTCTCAGAGCCAGTTTTCTGCCAGTTGGTGGGGAGAAATGGGTTGTGAGTGTTCTCTTTGGCATGGCAAGCCAGGTCCTCAAAGAGTGGTGGAGGAAAAGGCAGGAAGGTCTGTCTCTCAGAGGTATATGGGGTTTCCATCTCTCCACGAGTGTTACAGGTCAGGTCCTCCTTGCCACACACACCTATGCTCAGGCTGCCCTTGTTCAGTCAGTTTAATACTCTCTGTTCATGTCCCCCTTACTATGAGGAAGGGACCTGGAGAGGACCTCAGCAGAACAAGTTCTCCATGAAGCTTCTGCAGCTCATCCCAACTGATTTGCACCATGGGCTGTGGGGTGGGTGTCCATGAGAAGAGCATCATCCAACCTCCTCACTTCCAGGTGGATGTGAGGAACAGGATTTCAGTTGCTAATCTCACTGGGTTGCCCTCAAGAAGAGTCTTTCTCTTGTATAGGCTGTGGACATTCTGGCATGGATAGGGGACAGCCTAGGGTGAAGACAGGAGCACAGGGAACAAATGGGATGTGAGAATGGGGCTCAGGAGTAGCCTGAGAAGGATGGCCTGGAAGAAGCTCCCTTTGTGTGTGCAGCCACACAGTGTGTGCTAGCATAGAATAGGACACCAGTGTCCAGATGGCAGTGTTCCTTTGACTACTTAGACACCCTCGTGAGTGAGAACAACATATCATCTCCTAAATCCTGTGTGACAGACTTTTCTTAGGGGTCATCTTGTCTTGACAAAATCCCAGTTGCACTTGCTAGGTCCCAGCCTCTGCCTCTTGCATAGAAGATCTGTCACAGACTTGGGAATGAGCCTACTGCCCTCTCCACCTATTCCCATTTTTGAGCAACCCAATAAAGCACAATCTTGGCACCATCTCTCCCAAGGTTTTTCTGTCAGGCAGGAGTGCTGCCTGCTGAACACACCTTTATGCAGCACAGTGAGCCTCCTCTCCATGATCTGCCCAACACTTGACCATAGTTCACTGCTATCAGGATGAGGGTGAGGGCCTGTGTTATGTTGACCCTCCCTAAGTAGTTATTTCCTCTTTGAGGTGCTCCTCAGAAGACCCAATGTTTTTGGGGGCCCTGGGAGAAGGACGAGGGTGTAGGAGCTTCTCTAGGAGCGATTTACATGCTGCATGCAGAGAACTTGCCCATTATCTGCCAGGTGGTAGCAATGCCAGCTGTGAGAGCTGGCTTCTATGCCACAGATGATAATTTCAACCTCTGTAAGTGAGGTGGAGCAGTAGGCAGAGTCTGGTGCATGAAAACTAGAACAGGTATCCCCAAAGTATAAACCTATGAAGATCTGTGGAGTTTCTTCCTTGTAGGGATGCTTATGGTAACAATGCTAAGCCAAGTCCTGACCCCATTGCCTCAGACTTTTCACTGTCAGCCTGTTTTCCCACAGTCAAAGCATTATTTTGCCTTGAGTCCAAAGGTGTTTGTGGGACTGACTCCACGTGGTAAGAGCTAATCCAACCCAGAGGAAGGGATGTGTGTGCACATGTGTGTCTGCACCTGTGTGCAGGAGGATGAAGGGAAGTCACATCACTGCTGGCAGATGTCCTTCCATGTTGGGACTGTGCAGCAAACCAAGACAGGTAAATGCTGTGAGAGATGCTTAGGCACAACAGAGACCTCCCCAGCTACCACATGGAGCAGGCTCAGTGGTCTTCCAGCATGGCAACCATCCACGCAGAAAAGACTAATGGCTGGGGCACAGAATTGGACAGAAAAAGGGGGATGACAGGCTAGGGGGGATGGAGTCTTGTTCCTCTCCCCAATTCTTTCCCCCCTATGCTTCTCTGCCGTGTGGTCTTGTAAACAGTTCTGCTCAGTCAATACTTTAAGGGGGAGCATTAACCTGTAAAGGTTTCTGCTTTTTCCCCTCAACACCTCAATGAAGCAGAAAAGAAAGGTCAGGGATACAGCTATCATCAGGCCCTTCTTTTTTCTCTGGTGGGGGTAAGGCTGGATAGGAGGGAAAAGCCATTTCTCTTCCAGCTGTAGCCACCCATTTCAAACCATTGGATGAAGTTTGCACAAGATGGACTGTTCTGTGGGAGGAAGAGGGCAAGGAAGGGGAACAAAGTGTCTCACCTTCCTTCCTCCTCCCTTCTTCTTTGTCCTGCTTCTTCCCTCAGGACGAGGGCTCACAAAGTGATGCCAGCCCTGTCGGAGGAAAGCAGATTTAACGTTCTATTTGCATGACAATTTTACTGTATTTTTCTGAGCAAACACCTGTTGTGTATGTGCCAGTTTGTTGGAATTTAACCTCCTCCCTCCAAGTCTCTCCTGTCCTTGTCCCTGTTTTCTCTGCTCCTTTCATTGATCCCTGATGTGATATTATGAGAGACTCCTACCAGCTTGAGAAGGAACATACCCCAAGGAGAACCCAAACCAATCACACCATAAACCTCATTCCTTCTTCTTTCCAGTGTCCCCCTTTCCCTTGCTCCAAATGTGGTCTCTCAGCTGCTTTTCACAGTCACGTGTGTAAAGGGGTATGTGTTATATACCAAAGGCCTGCTCTTTCTAGTGGCCATCATTTCTCCTAGTTATTGAGGAACAGGAGTGAGGCCTGTCAAGATAGATCTTGTAAGAGAAATGGTCACTACCCTCCCTTTGCCCTGGCTGCTCTTTCCCAAAAAGCAAGGTTATTCTTGAGGTAACGTGGAGTACTTTAGCTGAAGGGAAACCTCTGATACAGTGAAAACTTGATGTGCAGCTGATTACAATCACTTAGAAGATCTCCCACCACCTTCCTCTTATTGATTGCATAGATGTCTGGATTAGGTCTGTCCTATGCATTCTCCACCCTGGCTGGCCCTGACAGAGGGCAGGGCATAATGAAACCTCAAAACCCTCTTTGTTGGGAAAAAGTGTGGAGAGACTGCCTGAAGTTTCTAAGGCCTCTATGGCTTGGCTTTGGCAAGTCCCTCAATGCTGCCTTCTCCCAGGGCAAAGTGGACTTCTGGGGCCAAACCAATACCAAAGTCTTACACACTTTATTTCTGGCTTGGTGACTATTGGCAGAGAAATCAGGGGTTTAGTTCACCTCACTGGAAATTGTGGAGGGTGAGGAATGAGGTTGGGTGCAGACCTGCCCTCTGGTCCCAAGAACAGCCTTGGGGAGAAGCCGGGGTTGGGGTTCTGAACCTAGGGGAGTGAAGGTGAGACTCTAGCTAGGCATTCTGTTCCTGTGGGGCAGAGCTCTTTCCCATATCTGCTGGTGCTGCCCCAGTTTATGCTGCAGTACCATGTTCCCGTCTCCCCCTCCCCACTCTTCCATGCTGAATAAATCCCTCTTGAGGCAGGTGTGAAATATTCATGACTGACAAATGAAGAATTATGTCGGGCTGAGGAGGCCTCTATGTGTTTGCAATGCTAATCAGCCTGCTTGGCTGGAGGAGGCTCTGCCTGGCAGGCTTGAAGGAAGGAGGGGAAGGTGCAGGAGGAAGGTGGAAAAGGAGCTGGGAAAGAGACGAGGGGCAGAAACAGTAGGGGTGAATAAAGTGTGGTGGGACCAAGGAGTGGTGAGGCAAGGAGGTAATAGGTAGAGGGAGATGAATAAGGTGTAGAAGAGGGACAGGCTGGAAGGACCTGGGGAAGAGATGGCTACAGTGGAAAGAATCAGATGATGAAGGGACAAAGGGAACAGCAAGGAAAAGGACTGAGTGCAGGGGCAAAGGCTCTCTGAGAGGAGGTGCGGAGTAAGTCAGCAGTGCCTGGAGAAGAAAAATCTGGGCAGATTTCATGATGAGCTGTGACCCCTCTCTGTAGGGCAGAGCTCAGTGCTACAGGATGGGCAGCTGCCATGTGGGTAGGAGCTGGACCCAGGGCCCCAAAATCACATGTGCCATGCTTGTTGCTGACTGGAAAGCTCAGCTGTGTCAGGAAGGACACACAGCCTCCAGGAGCCTGGAGAACATCCCTTCCACCATCATCACCTCCTTCCGCACAAGCTGCAGTCAAGAAGAGCCTCATGGAGCCGTGTCCTTATGCTGGAGCCAGCCTGCTGCTGTCCCACCATCTGAGCAGGAGGGAACCTCCTCAGGGTGGCTTGGTATGGGACGGACACTTTGTGCCACTCCCCACCAGGCTATGGGGGTTTCTTGCAGGGCTGGTGGGGCCTGCCCCACCTCAGCCGTGCCCTGCCCGCCCTGTCTGAGCAGGTGCTTTTGGGTCCTTCCCTGAGGAAGGGGCAGAGGGGAGCATCTGTTGCGTCCCCCCTACACACACACGCATTCCCAGCCCTGTCCCTCAGCCGCTTTGGCCTTGTACTGTGAGGGGCGTTCTCGGTCTGCCTCCCCTGACTGTCCTCCCAGGCGCCCTGGGCGGTGTCTCCGTACCCTCCCCGGCCATCCTCCTTGGGCAGCTCTCCGCAGGGCTGCCCCAGCCCGCCCCGTCCCTGAGTGGAGAGAGGGCATCCTCTGCCTGGCCTCTCCTTCTCCCTCTTCTCCCGCTCCTTCTCCTCCCTGCCCCACCAGGGGTCAGATTCCCTCCTCCCCCCTTCCCGGTGCCCTCCCTGTGCCCCATCCTCGCGCGTTCGGCTTGGCCTTTGCCTCCCCGTAACCACCACCGCCACTGTGAGGCCCTGCTCTTGGGTGGCCTGTCCCCACCGCCTGCTCTCCCCCTTCCCTGGGGGAAGAGGAAGAGTGTGTCCGGGTCGGGCCAGACCCTCCAGGGCTGGTACGGCTGGTCCATCCACAAGCACAGCGTCTGGGGTGAGGGGGTGGGAAGGGGCGGGCAGCTGCCAGGCACAGAGAAGGGGGTGCCAGCCCTTGAATGTAAGGAAGGGCCTGGGAGGCAGCTGCTGGGACTGGCTCCTTGTGGCCTCTTTGGTGTTCCTCCTTCCGTAACAACCCTGTGACCCCCCCGGTTGTGTATGGACAAATTTAAGTTGGAGTTATGTTCTTTACTTTCTTCTTTTTTTTTGAACTTCTTTTCTTCTTTTAGAATTGTATTTCTTACTTGTTCTTTTTTTCTTTTTTTTTTTTTCTCTCTTTCCTTCTTTTCCTGTTTTAAAACTGAATGGCACGAAATCGTTTTTCCTCAA